>PVJO010012952.1:0-53580 GCA_004026905.1 Hystrix cristata | reverse complement strand
GAGAATCCCAGCAGGGCTCGCGGTTCTCAGAAAGACGCAGGAAAGCAGAACTTGACATTTACGGTCCTTTACAACCAGCGGTTATTCCAGAAGAAGCGGAGCATCCCCTGAAGTCTCCCAAAGACAAGCAAGCCTAAATGAGCCAGGGCGTCTCTGCCCTCCTGCCGAAGATCCTGTTTACAAAAGAGAAATAAGGAAAGAGGTTGCAAAAAAAAAAAAAAAAAAAAGCATTAGAAAATCCTAAGTTAGGAATCTGTTTGATCCACGCTGCAAAGAAATAATTCAGCAATCGCGTGAGCTGAAAGCAAGCAGCTAGGTCTGGCCTGTGTGTCTGTGCCTTCCACATCACCTCAGAAGTTTCGCCGTGTGCCTGCCCCCTTCCCGGCCCGCTTTGTACTGGCAATTGACTCCGGGGCCTTTTCCCCAGCTACACCCTCAGCTCATTTTGTTTTGTTTTGTTTTGTTTTGTTGACATGTCCTTACTACATGGATAAGTTGCGCAGGCTGGGCTCGGAATTGCAATCCTCCTGCTTCAGCCTCCCAAGTGCCGAGATTACAGGCAAGCACCCAGCTTCTCCATCTTGACCATCAACAAATTGCAGCCCTGTTTTCAGGGCTGATGATCATTTCCTCTTGCTTCTAGTGGCTTCCAGCCACTTTCCTGATCTCAAAGAAGTGAGCAAGTATGCTTGGGGGCTTAGATGGGAGGATAGGACCCAGACGTTGGAAACAGGGAGGGATTTGTAAGCAAGGATGGTGGGGACAGAGCTCACCAGGCTTGCCGAGCAGCAGGTGACACCATCCCTTCGTCGGGTGATCATCCACAGCCCCTTGCTTAGAAGTAAAATCCTTGCATGGCTTCAAGGCCCTGTGCCTCTTGCCCGCTGCCCACCTCACCATATTTTTCCCTGCTTTTTCCCTCCATCACCCCAGCCACACTGGTCTCCCTGCCATCCTTCGAACTTGCCACCCCCGGGGTCTTGCTGTCTTCTGTCTGTGACTGCAGTATTTAATCAGAGCTGGGCACATAGCAGGTGCTCAATAAATATTAGTTGGTTAAATGAATGAATGAATGAATGAATGAATGACAAACCACTAGCAGCAGGATGAGGATTTTAGACATTCTTCTGCCTTTAACTGGAAAGCACGAAGGGACAGTTCCCTGTTCTAATTACGGTACTACTCAGGAAAATCAAATGCCTTTCCTTCCCGCGTGGCAAGTGAGACAAAGTACAGAAACCGCGTCAGATGCTCACATTTTGCCCCTCAGAAGATGAGTGACAAGAGGGAGGTTACACAGTCTCTCCGAAACCCAAGGGCTTCTCCTGAAATACCTATGACTGTAATTTATAGGACTGCTGGGAAAATAAGTGAACCATGTAGAAGGATTTCAAAGAGTACCTGGAAGAAGCTGTTTGAGAAATGTTAGTTTCTCTTCCTTTTCCTAACAGACTAAGAATTTCCCTGTGCATGACTGGATCTTTCAGGGTCCTGGGGGAAACAGTACAACACCCAAATCAGGCTATTTCTGGGGGTGGTTGGGCAGAGAGGCTACTGCAAAGGTAGCACCAGGGCTGGCAGCACACGCCTGTGATCCTAGCACTCGGGAGGCTGAGGCGGGAGGGTTGCCGCAAGCTTGAGGCCAGCCTGGGGTACATAGTGAGTTCACACCAGCCTGAATTGCATAGTGAGACCCTGTCTCAAAAAAAAAAAAAAAAGACAACCCAACTAAAAATAGGCGAAGGATCTGAACAGACATTTTGCCAGAGAGATAAACAAATGACAGAGAAACGTATGACAAGACGTACAACATCAAGCATCAGGACAATGTAGATCAACCCACAAGGAGACACCGTGTCACACCCAGCCGGACGCTGTAATCGGAGGACGCTGTAATCGAAGAGACAGTTAATGACAGACACCAGCGAGGACGTGGAGAAACTGGACCCTCACACTGCGAGTGGGCCACAAGCCACAGCCACTCGCCAAACTGAAACTTCGGGAAATTCTCAAAAAGGGAAACAGAGTTGAGTATGAGCTAGCATTTTCATTTCTAGAATTGTGCCCGAAGGCATTAGAGACGTTAGTCTATGCCAAAACTTATACGGAAATATTCATAGTGTTATTGCTCACGATAGCCCGAAAGTGGACACAACTCAGATGTCCGTCAGTAACTGAAGAACAGATAAACTGTGGCACAGACAACGGAATGTTATCTAGCAATGAAAAGGAAGTGAGGGATGGTCCACGCTACAACACACAGGGACCTTGAAAACGACGTACGTTACCTGGAAGGAGTCTATTGTAAAAGGTTCCTCAGTGTTTCTCCACTTGTATGCGATGCCCCCATCAGGCCAATCCATAGAGAAAGAAGGTGGATTGAGGGGCTGGAGGGGAAAGTGGGGGGACATGAGAAGTGACTGCTAATAGGGGTTTGGGGTTTCTCTTTAGGGTGAAGAAAATATACTAAAATTGACCATAGTCGCGGCTGTACGATTCTCTGAACACATGAAAAAGCAGTGAATTACACACTTTCGACAGGTCCGTTGTAGAGTATGTGAATTATTTCCCAATAAAAGCAGTTCGTTAAAGAAAGAAAGAAAAGCTGGGGAGAGGGAGGCATCAATTTACCAAGCCGGAAAGGTTACATTTAAGACTTAGAAGTAAACTGCAATTTAGCATGCAAAGGGGAAAGAAAAAGAGGTTTTGCAGCGGAGTAACCTCGGGAGCAGGTCGAGGCGAACACAGAAAGTGGATGGTTACGATTTGTCCCACTCTGGTCTCTTCAGATAATGGAAGAAGGAGCCGTGAGTCCTGAGAGAGCTGAACAAAAAGCAGGAAAGCCGAGCGAAAGATGTTCTTAGAATTTGTAAAGTACAGTCGTGCGTGAAAACTTTCCTACAGAGGAAAGTGTGGTGGTTTGGTAAACACTATGCGTGCACAGTAATGCGTGCTACATGGCAAAGAAGGGTTCAGCTCTGAATATTGAAAAGGCAAAGGCAAAAAAATCAAATTTTTGTTTAGAATATATTTAGCGATCATTTTCTGTGGGTCAGACCCTGTTCTAAGTGACTTACATAGATTACCTCTTTTGATTTTCATAGCAATCCTCTTTGATATTGGTTATTATATATATTACAGTACTAGGGATTGAACCCAGGGCCTTTCCACTGAGCTACATCCCCACAGCCCTTTTTTATTTTGAGACAAGGTCTTGTTATATCACTAAATTGCCCAGGCTGGGCTCAGACTTGCAATCCTACTGCCTCAGCCTCTCAGACAGCTGGGATTACAGTAATGAGCCACCACGCCTGGCTGTCAGCTCCATATTACAGAGGCCCAGGAAGTTAAGTAACTTGTCCGAAGTTACACAATAAGTAAGTGGTGAACCAGGTTTTGGAACCGGTCTTTCAACTCTAAAGCCAGCACCCTGAACTCCTTATGCCGTAGTTGAATATTCACTGAGTGGCAAGTGTGTATGTGAGTATTTCTTTCACATAGGTTAAGCTTCTGGTGTAGTATTTGGTTGCGGTTGTCCACTGAAGTTGGAGGGTAAGGCTCTAGGGATTGAACTAGGGTTTTTCACATATTGGGCAAACACTCCACTACACTCACCCAAGATGAGGCCTTCTGAAGGGGTCCCCTGTAGAAAACTTCCAGAGGCAAGGAAGCACCCTCACCTCTTTCTAGGTCTCACGCTCTTGGGCCCAGATGGCTAGAAGTGGCTCTGGGTGACGGGGTCAAACACCGTATGGCAGAGTGGTACATGGGTTCTGCAATAAGCCCAACATGGCTTCAGGTCCTAGAGCCGCAGCTCCCCATCTGTGCAACCCACGATGAGTCACTCGACTTCTCTGAGCACCAGCCTTCCTTATTTGAAAATCAGGAATAATAATAGTCCCAAATCCAGTAGTAGTTGTAAGAACGAAGGAAACGATGCTGGCAAAATCCTTGGCATGACCCCTGGCAGCTTTACCCCGAGGGGTAAATATTATTACATAGCTTTGTTTTTTCTTCTAGATGAAGTGACTAGGACTTGATGGAGCCGGCGAGCCCACAGAGAAACCAGTCCCTTGTGACCCAAATTCTCGTCTCAACCCGCGACATCTCCCCCGAACAGCAGACTGGTTCTTCCAGCTCCCACACAACTCTGCGACTTCTCAACTTGTTTGTCCAGTTGGAATTTCAAGCTTGAATAGAGCTTGGTACTGTCTCCAGATCAGTTCTTCCCATGTCAGTGAAGGGCACCACCAATCCTTCAGATGTTCAGGCCCAAAACACCGAAGTTGCCTGTTGTGGTTTATATCTAAACGTCCCCCACGAGCCTCCTGCCCTCCTAGGCCGGGCTTTTGGAAGGTGACTGCATTACAGGGCTCATGGCTGATTTCCTGTCAGGAGGCGGGGTCTGGTTCAAAGAGGAAGGTCACCATGGCGTGACCCGGGAGAGTTTTCTCCCTTCCTGGCTCCTCCCTTGGCTCTCTCCTTCCTGGCTGCCATGATGTGAGCAGCCTTCCTCCCAGGCCCCTCTGCCATGCTGTTCCTTCTCTGGAGCCGCTGACCTTGGACTGAAACATGAGCCAAAATAAACCTGTCTTGCTTTAAATTGCAGGTGTTGGGTATTGAGGCTCGGCCATGAGTGAAGTGACTAAGACATCATCCATGACTACTCTTCTCTCTCACTGCCCGCATCCCAGCCATTGGCTGGTCCTGCAGGCTCTCCCTTCACTCAGTACCCTGCACCCGGCTCAGAGCCCACCTCTCCGCCTGACTTGACTGTTTCCTGTCTAGCTGCTTGACTGTCTGAGGTCTAGGAACAGGGACTCATCTGCCCAGCTCACCGCTCGAGCTGCCAATGACCAGAACCAAGCCTGGCATGCAGTACACACTCAATAAACATCTGTTCAAACGAAACTGGTTTATCACATATGTTATTTGATCATCTGTGTTTATCTTGTTTCCCTCTCGTTTCTACAGCATTATAGACGGGACTCCCATTTATGCTTTGTCCCGAGGGATGTTTGACTTGAGGGAAGGGCTGTGTATTGTCCGCATTTGAGCAGAGGACACAGCACTCCCTGAAGACAGCCCGGCAGCAGCAGCAGTAATTAACAAGAGTCACCAGGGCAGCGTGAATTTCCAGGCTCTGAGAGGCAGCCACCCCTCCCACTGCAGGTTGTTCTGGAGGAAAACTAAGCTGTGATTTCATCACCCCAAGATTGCAAGCAGTAATCATCAGTCCCCCCGGTTCCCCTGTGTGCTGCTCTTCACAATGGGGAGAAACTAAGCCATTGGCAGGGGTGGGGCTCGCATCAAACCCTCCAGCTGGCTCCAGGACAGCCCCAGGCTAAGGCGCGGGTTCTCCTCCTGCCTGGGCAGTAAATTTGTGATGAGCTTTGAAAGTGCTGGATATGCAGGCACTTGTCTCACCCCAAGCCAATTAAATCTGAATTTCTCGGGGTTCAGGCCAGGTATCTGTAATTCCTTAAACCCCACAGGTTGCCCTAACTTGCATTCTGCTCTGAGGATGCAGAGCAGTTTCTTCTGCTGTGACGCACACACAGATCTGCTGGGATGAGTGAAAGGTGAGATTTGGATGTGTCGGCGGTGCCGGCGGGGCCGGAGACAAGCGATCTAACCAGCTGCCGAGGGCCACATCTGAGCATCAAGCGTGAGAGCGATGGCTCTGGCTTTGACTCAAATTCACAACTTGGAGGTCTTGTGTCTGGTGATCCGGACACTATTCCTCCAGAGTTCTGACCATTTCCGGGTGGCCGTGGTCCTCCTACTTGGCGTGACCTTGCTAGAGTAACTAAGTCTCACCTCTGGAACTGTCCTCTGACTGATGCTGTCCCCAATGTGTCTCAGCCGCGTGGCCAACTTCCGGATTATTTCCCCCTGGTGATGGCTCTGGCCAGCGCTCTTCTCCTTGGGTTGAAAAAGTGGACTGTGATCTGCATTGATAGAAAAGAGTTCGAGAACAATAACTTGATTTAACTATCTGTGAGCACACCCAAAGGTTCAATCCCAAGCATCTCAAAAGAAACGAGGAGGAGGAGGAAAAGGAGAAGCAGAAGAAGCGGCACATACGCTCGGTAAACGCTCTATTCAGCTGCACCCCCTACACGTGGGATCTTAAATGTGACAGTAGTAAAATCAGGCGTAATTACATTTTAGTAATATATTTTACTTAGGCAAATATATCCAAGATAATATCACTACAACATATAATTAATACAAAATTATCAATAATATACCTTTTTTTTTGGTTTTTTGAGACAGGGTTACACTATGTAGTCCAGGCTGGCCTCAGACTTGTGGCAATCTTCCTGCCTCAGCCTCTGGAGCGCTGGGATTACAGGTATGCGCCACCATGCCCAGCATTAATAATATACTTTACATTCTTTTTATTATACATAAATCTTTGAAGTCCAATGTTTATTTTTATTCTTTTAGCACATTTCAATTCAAGTACTAACTTCTCACTGAAAAACCTAGATCTGTATTTAGACATCATGAAGTTGATCATTAAAAATGAGATCCACATGTTTGAGTTTTTTTAAATGTTATTTATTTATTTATTTATTTATTTTCCAGATGTTTAAATTATTTCAATTTTAGTATATGTGCTGCCAAAGCAAGCACATTTTAAATTATTTCAAACACTCTTAAAAGTTTCCAGGGCCGGGGATTTAGCTCAGTGATTAGAGTGCTTGCCTTGCAAGCACAAGGCCCTGAGTTCAATCCCCGGCACCACAAAAAAAAAAAAAAAAAAAAAAGTTTCCAAAATTTAAATCATCAGATTAAATTAAAATTAAGTAAAATTTAAAATTCACTTCCTCACTTGCCACATTTCAACTGCTGACTAACCAGATGTGGTCAGTAGCTCTTGCATGGGCCATGCAGGACTGGATTTTTAATTTTCAAAATAGATTTTTTTCCATTTAATATTTTTACTCACTCTCCATGACTGACCTCCAAATCTTGTTTGCTTCCAGCAACCATGGAGTGTCCTTTATTTTTCTCTCTCTCTTTTTGTGTGTGTGTGATACTGGGCCTTCACATTGAGCTATAATTAATGTGATTATTTATTAAAGTTATTAATTTATTTACTTATTGAATTTTGAGTTGAGATCTTGCTAAGTCACTGAGTAGCCCAGGCTGGCCTTGAACTTGTGATCCTCCTGCCTCAGCCTTCCAGAGTGCTGGGGTGACAGATGTGTGCCAACACCCCCACCCACTGAGTGTTTTTAAGCAACACTATGTGTAAACTATTTGCTGGGTGCTTTGGGAAATGTGTGAAGAATAAAGAGAATAAAGACTGCTGTCCTTCAGTTGCTTCAAAATCATAGGTTAGAGATGAAACAGTTCTCAAATACTTTTAGGAATACAGAGAAGAATGGAATAAATTTGGGCTAACGTCGATATATGTTTGGCTTTCTAAATAAAGCAAGTTTTGTGTAGAGTCTGTTTTATTTCCATGAAAGTTGAGGACTTGATTTTGCAGGCTCATCCTCAGAGTCCAGTCGGAGAGAGACACAAACCACAATTTCACATGTTACAGTAAGAGGGGCGTTGGGCAGCCGGCCCAGGGATGATCATCTGACTTGGTGATGAAGGATGAAGGGTGACACAATTAGCCAGGAGCAGAAAAGACATGTGGTGGGGACCAGCTGGGGAGGAGCGGCAGACAGACAGTCTAGGCAGGGAGGCCAGGATCTCAATGCATGAATTAATTCACTTCTACTAAAGGTAAAGCCCTAAACAGGTGGCTTAATCAGCAGGGGAAACAGGTGAACTTTTCGTCAAAATTGAAGCCTTTCTCTGTTATTTCCATTTTGTACTGTTGTTTTCAAGAGTATCTGGAAACATGCATATTCATGAGACTTCACCTTGAGCCATTTTGCAACAACACCCTCATAATTAGCTGACTGCTGCAAGGATTATTATTATTTTTTTACAAGGATTATTTGACAGTTACTTTAGAAACACTGAGAGCAGCTAAGAGGAGAAAGAGGCATCAAATAGGGAACAAACCTCACCTCTCCAAATGGGCTCAGGGCTGTGCCCGTCTGCACCAATCACCAATCAAGGGCATATTGACTGGGGCTGGGGATGTAGCTCAGTGGTAGAGCACTTGCCTAGCAAGCACAAGGCTCTGAGTTCGATCCCCAGCACCCAGCCTCCACCAAAAGCGTATTGATCGGCTGTTCTCTGCTTAACAGAAAAATGCAAAATCTGCTATCTGCACTGCAAAAATGAAATACAAGAGGGATACATTTCAATAAGGCACACTGGGAGAAATGGAGAAGCCATAAGGAAACTCAGGCACCTTGGGGAGCTCGGTGACCGGGGGCAGTTAGGCCGGCAAAGAAGCAGAGAGGAAGGAACAAGCTTGCCAAACACAGGAGGGAGTTCTGCACTCTGGACCTTGATGTAATTCTACCGTGTGTGTCTCAGGGACCATGTAGGGAAACCCTGATGAGCCTGTCCTGGTGTCTGTTTGTAACCCCAGGCCCTGCTCGGTACCCTGCACACGGGGGCATCCGCAGACACTGGTTCTCAGGCCAGAGTTGGACGGAAAAGGCAGACTACGCTGTCAGTCCACCTGAGACAGTCCAGCCTCTCAGTTTGTTTTGAAGTCAGCTCATTCGAAACTATAAAACAGTGACAATCACACATATCCACATGTGTTAAGCTTTTGTACAGAACCTCACCAAAACCTGCAGTTACTCTTACGTGCTGGTCAGAGTGTTAACTGGCACAACTTCTGGGTGGAGACACCTGGATCTCTTCCGGGACTGGGAACATTGCATGTAACATTTATGCACGTAATCACTCTATCTGCCTCCTCAGCCACAGTGTTTGTGCCTTGAGGGAAGGGTGGCTTACTTTGGTCAATTAGTATCCCAGTACCTAAAGCAGTGAGCAGAATACAGGAGGCCTTAGTTTTTTGTTTTGATTGTGGGGGGCAGTACCAGGGATTGGACCCAGGGATCACTGACCTACAATCACACCTGCCCTTTTGTTTTTAAATTTTGAGATAGGGTCTGTGCAAATTACCCAGGCTGGGCTCATTTTTTATTTTTTTATTTTTTAAGACAGGGTCTTGCTATACAGTTTAGGCTGGCTCACTATGTAGCCCAGGCTGGCCTCGAGCTGGTGGCAATCCTCCTGCCTCAGCTTCCTGAGTGCTGGGATTACAGGCATGTGCCACCACTACTGGCTGGACCTGGTATTTTTTGAATGAATAAAAAAGCAAATGTGTCCTTTCCCACAAGCCAGTTCCGAAGGCTCTTGAACCACACGGTCAGATACAGTTACAGCCATGACCCACTTCTGGTACCAAATTTTTAGTTACTTTTTTCATCGCAGAGATAAAATATCTGACATCCAAAGGCAAAGGAGGAAAGGTTTATTTTGCCTTTTGCATTTTGTAGAGGTTTTAGTTTACAATTGTCTGGCTCTAAGGCAGGGTGGCATGGCAGAGGGGGATGGCAGAGGAGAAACAGTTTATGGCAGGCAGAAACTATGAGATGACTATGGCTCTTTTGGTCTCTTATATCTTTTTTTTTTTTTTTTGGGTGCCAGGGATCAAACTCAGGGCCTCAGGCTTGCTGGGTGAGCACTCTAACTGAACTAAATCCCCAGCTAGTGTCTTATATCTTACATAGGTTATAGGATGGGTAGCACTCCCACCCTTAATTTTAGTGCTCTTGATCTTAGTATTGTACCATGAATCAATCTTAGCATCACACACTCTAGATCCAGCCACCTCTGAGAAGTCCCACTTATAACTGAATGAGGCTTTGGAGGGACATCTAGACACAAGCCATAACATTTGTCCTCAAGAATTTCTAATTTAAGCCAGATGTAGTGGTGCACAGCTATAGTCCCAGCACTTGGGAGGCTGAGGCAGGAGGATTGCTGGGATTTGGATACCAGCCTGGACAACACAGCAAGATCCTGTCTCAAAACACAATGAACTAAATTTTTACACACCTAGAGGTCTAGGCATAAATGCAGACATGCAGCATTACTAATTCTTCATCTTGCCTCTTCTTTTGATGTGAAACTAGGAAAACGTTTCAGAGAAATGGCCATCTTTGAGAACTAAGTGGGTGTGAAAAGTTTTGGAAAAGAGAGTAAAATACATATTCTAGAACAAGGGTAGCAATTACATGGCTTTGTGAGCATATTAAAAACCACTGTGTTGTGCTTTACAAGGACATCTCTATAAAAATATAAATTCTAGAAGGTGTTCATAGGTGATGGACTCTCAAGCTCTGAGAAATCATTATTGACCCCTGGACAGTTAGAAATTTAAAATTTTAGTTAACCAAGGGCTTTCTAGAAAATGGATGTCACATTTGTTGGCGGAGGGCAGCAACTACTGGGACACAAAAATTCCATTTCTCAGTTTTATGTAAATTTTTTTGAGACAGGGTCCGCTATGTAGCCCAGGCTAGCCTTGAACTTGCAGGGATCCTCCTGCCTCAGCCTCCTGAGTGCTGGGATTACAGGCATGTGCCACCACCACATGCACTTCAATGGCATAGTTTAAAATTACGTCAGCAAATCCTTTCAGATATCTAGCATATTTTTAATCTAAATGCCTAAAATCCCATACATTTAATTCCAACTCTCTCTTTTTAACCTCTATAAAACATAAGGTTTTAGTTTGATAAGGCTTTAATTTAACAACATTCAGGACATGGAACAATCACAGTTTTGCAAAACAAACTTACAAATTTATCTTTCCTTTCCATTCTCTCCTATGTTGGCAAAATCAAGAAGGAACCAAATGTGAATGTTCCCACCCCAAATAATACAGACATCTCCAGGTCAAGTTTAAAGACAAAGTTTTATGAAAAGATAAGTTTGATCCTTTTCAGTTAGTTTGATCACAATTAGTTTTCATGTCAATGATTCAGAGCTAATAGTGAGACTTTTAGGACCACGAGATAAATCAGTTTTGGATTTTCACAACCAAAGAACTGGGATGAATAGATTTACCACTGTGGGCTTACAGTAAATTTTTAAGTAATATATTTAAATGCCAGTTTTATGTCCTCAATAACAAGAAAAATACATGCTGAGTGGTATATCCATCCTAGTTTAATGCTAAGATCTTACCTGGGTTCCCGGCTGGAGCTGGAACCGGCTGGGGACAGACAGGTCGGGTCATGTTCATTTTCCCGAATCTGTATTTTGCCCTCAGCAAAGGGCAACGACTTGCTACTTTCAGAGAAGGAATCAGAGCTTCTTTAGGCTCATAAACAATGCCGTCCTGTTTTTGCTTCTTCATGCTTTTTCCCTGTTGGAAAAGTTATTTTCAAAGAATGTCCCTGATTTTTTAGTAAATATTTTATATGTCAGATGAATAGTGATCCTTTGGCTGCTTTTATTTATTTATTTATTTATTTATTTATTTATTTTATTTATTTATTTTTTGGTTTTTTTTGAGACAGGGTCTCGCTGTATAGTTCAGGCTGGATTTGAACTCACTATGTAGCCCAGGCTGGCCTCGAACTCGAGATGATCCTCCTGCCTCAGCCTCCTGAGTGCTGGGACTACAGGTGTGCCCCACTAAGCCCAGCCACATCTGCGATTTTAAAAGTTTTTAAGTAGCAACACTAAAAAAGTTACAAGAAACAAGTGGAGTTAATTTTAATGACATATTTTAACCTCCGATATCCCAAAATAAATGCAAACTTCAACACATAATCAATATAAAAGTTATTAATGAAATGTTTTACATTCTCATTAATGTACGTCTTTGACAGCTAGTATGTATTTTGCATGTAAAGGACTTTTCAATTGGGATGAGCCACATTTCGCTGGAGAGAATGTCATTAGAGAAACAAGCAAGAATTGAGAAGGCAGTTGTGCAGAACGGTGCATGCATGTGATCCTAGCACTCGGGAGGCTGAGGCAGGAGGACTGCTTCGAGTTTGAGGCCAGCTTGGGCTACATATCAAGACCCTGTTTCAAAAATAAAATAAAATCTTTTTTAAAAAGAAAGACACTTTTATCTCCCCAAAAGATCCTGGGATGTTCCTTTAGAGACATTAGCTTGAATGGGGTGTGTATATAGCAGTAATACTAACAGCACCTTAAATTTGTCTAGTGCTTCGAGGTAATAAAACACACAAACTTGCGACTATTTTTTCTTTCTCTTAACAACCTCATGGCAAAGGTAGGCCAGCTATGGCCCTACAGATTTAGCAACCCAAGCTTCCATGTGAGGGCCCCAGTCAGTAAGGGGCGAAGGGCCTCACATGGAGGAGTCTGGCTATTTTCCTCAATATTTTATTCACTTCCTGGGACTGTGGAGACCACTTTGGGTTCTTGTGCTTCCTCTACGCGTTCATAAACACTGTCTGGTTTCTAAGCGGGCGTCCCAGCTGTGAATAAATCAGGAGAGCGCTTGCTCCGACTCTGGGTTGACGAGCAGAGGAAACCCTTCTGAACTTACCTCCTCTTTTATTTACCTTCTTGTTAATTTTTTAAAGCACATCATAAAAGATGCACTAACCAGGGCATACTTGCTAGAAACCCCCTTAAGAGATGCTTGATTCTATTCAAAACTTTAGCTCTGCTGTTATCAGTGATTATGCTGGGGCTGGATCCCGGGGCCTCCGACCTGCCAGGCCAGCGCACTACGTGTGGCGACGTCCCCAGCCCTTGTCTGCTTTCAGTTATGAAATTTCTCGCGAGGATCTCAGAGGCCAGCACACGAGCTTTGGTGAACAAATTTTGCATGTTTTCAGTTCTTGAAAGCTTGGGGTTAAGAGGAGTATTATTTGAGCAAGGTAAAACAATCTTAGGTGCCAGGCGTGGGTGGCGCACACCTGTGATTCCAGCGCTTGGGAGGCTGAGGCAGGAGGATCACCATGAATTCAAAGCCAGGCTGGGATACATGTAGGGTGTTCTGTGGCTCAGGGGATGAACATGTAGTCTCACTAGTTCAAATCCTACTTTAATAAATGTATATTTGGGGGCTTGAGTGTTTGTTTTGCCTTTTCAGATGCAGTTTATTTAAAACTCGTATAAGGTTACACAAATCTTTGGAGCCTTTTTAGTATTGGGTTTGAGAAGGGGACCCGTCTGTTCACAGACAAGAGAAAGTGTGAGCCGCCAGGGCTGGCTGGTGGGGTGGAAAAGTCAGTATGTGCCACAAACAGCAGGAAATAGATAAACAAGTTATCACCGTACACTCGGCTTCTGCTGCCGGGTCACCCTGCATCTGCGCTTCCTGGCCCCCCACTCAGCTGCCCACACGACTTCTGCATATAGGGGAACATCGGACTCTGGAATCCCAAGATGAGTGTTCTGTGTACTTCTAAAAAGTCAAAGTTTTTTTTTTTTTTTTGGTATTGGGGGTCGACCCAGGGCCTTCACACTGAGCTACATCCCTAGCCTTTTTTATTTTTATTTTTAAATTTTGAAACAGGGTCTCACTATGTCACTAAGTTGTTTACACTGGGCTCAAACTTGTGATCTTTCTGCCTCATAAAAAAATATTCAGTTTTGAGGCAAACTGTCTTGGCATAAGGGTGGGAAAGGGAAAGGTTCTTGCCCTCTTCAAAATTTCTACAGGAAAGATTTAGTGACTACTGTACTAGCTATTATTGGAAATTAGTATTTTTACCCTATTTCTTTGTATTTCAACTTTTTGTAACACTCAAAATACACATACTCATCCATTCCCTTTTCAAAAAAGATCCATTGTTTCGTTTTGTTTTTGTGGTATTGGGGATTGATCCCAGGGCTTTGCTTTAGCCTGTTTTATTTTGAGACAGGGTCTTGCTAAGTTGCCCAGGCTTAGCAACTGGTCCTGAACTTGTGATCCTCCTGCCTCAGCCTCCTGGGTAGCTGGGGTAATAGGCAGGTATCTCCATGCCCAACTCCCAAAAAAAGATGGCTTATGTAAATAAAATTCCAAGGTTGGGAATTTAGCTCAAGTGGTAGAGTACTTGCCTAGCAAGCTCAAGGCCCTGAGTTTGATCCCCAGCACCTAAAATAAACAACAAAAATAAAACTCCAAAACTGAATATCTTTTAGACATTTCTTTTACCTGAAAGCATTTATTTTTCTCTTTAAGTAATCTAACCTTTCTATTGCCTGGAAAAGCAACTGGATACACTTACAAAGAGCTGGTTTGGAGAAAGTATATTTAAATTTTGGGGTAGGACTAATCTCTCCCTCCATACCTTTGCTTTTAAAATGTTTATAAAACAAAAACAGAAAGAGAAAACTGCACAAAGGAACTGTTCATTTTAATGAATAGGTCTGAAGCAAACATCCGGTAATGACCACCAGGTCAAGAATGGAATTTTCTCCCATCGTAGAAACCCTTTCTATAGCCTGTCTTCCGATCGTGGCTAACTCTCCCTCCCCATGATCCTTTTCGCTTTTATCACCCAAATGTGTATCCCTAGGCTGGATTCACACTTTGTGTGTGTGTGTGTGTTTGGTGCTGGGAACTGAACTCAGGACCTTGCGCTTGCTAGGCAAGCACTCTAACCACTGAGCTAAATTCCAAGCCTCTCACACATTTTTAAACATCTATCTTTTTAATATATATATATATATATATATATATATATATATATATATATATATTTGAGACAGGGTCACGCTGTGTAATCCAGGCTGACTTTGAACTCACAATGATCCTCCTGCCTTAGCCTCCTCTGCGATTACAGGCAAGTGCCACCATGCCTGGCTTTTTTTTTTTTTTTTAACATTGCAGTTTATCTCTTAAGAAAAGAGGTTTTGTGGCCTGCAGATCCTTGCAGATGCAGGGCCTGGTAAGTGCGCATTCCCTGTTTGTTTCTTATGAATGAGCCGTTAGATTTCAAGGCTGGAGAGACTTGCTGTGTTACCTTCTGGCAGTATTTTCAGTGGTGGTGCAGCCTCCCTTTAGAAGGCACATAATTAATGTCTGCTTCTCTTTTTATGATTTTAGGAAGCGTTGCTATGTGATGCCTACACCTATTCACTCAAAAGGATGTGCAAAAATTGGGATATTCTATCATTTTTTCTTAACAGCAGAATATGCATGTGCAGATTCATGTGCCCCCATCTCCTGTTTTGTTACCCGCAATCAAACTTATTTTTCGAAGTTCATTTCCAGCAGCGATCCTCAGCCATCCGCCCCGGAGGCCTTTCGGGGTCCTGGGCCTTCGGGCCATGGCGAGGTGTTTGTTGAGTCTGTAGACCCCACACTTCCTGAACTGGAGGCTAACGGGCACACTGCAGCTGCACATAAACCGATGTGTATCAGTAAACTTTTGTTCTTTTTGGTCTTGGTGCTGGGGGTAAAACCCAGGGCCTTGTGCATGCTAGGCAGGTGCTCTACTACCGAGCTACATCCTTGCCTTTTTTACTGTTTTGTTTTTGAGACAGGTCCACTAAGTCACGCAGCTGGCTTGGAATTTACAATCTTCCTGCGTCGACCTCTCAGGCAGCTGAGATTGCAGGCATATGCCACTGCACCGTACCCAGCTATATATTAATAAATTTTACTGATGAATTCCACTAGAAATGTATGAATCTTAATTCTCTCCTTGATTATGTATTTAAGGTACAAGTTTTGTTTCCTGCTGGTCATTAGTGTTTATAACTTTTATGAAGAGATTGGTAACAAAGGTGAGCTAAGCTACATCACCGCCCCCTCCCCTTTTTAAAATTTTGAGACAGGGTCTCACTAAGTCACTAAATTGCCCAGGCTGGACTGGAACCTGCAATTCTCCTGCCTCAGCCTCCCAGAGTGCTGAGATTACAGGGGTGTACCATCATGCCTGGCTTTATATTGCCATTTGAATCAGCTGTTTACCACAGCTGAAAACTCCAGGCCTGCTCGTTTGATCTTAGGAAATGTTCACCTTCAGACTCCAAACACTTCTCCAAAATTCGGGAAGTGGGGATACATTAATTTAGAAAGAAAATGATAAAAATCAGCACATAGTAGTGCTTTCTGTGAATATACATTTCTCATTCTTTGTCTCCTTGATGTCTGTCCCCCCAAAACTACCCAGTCTGACATAGCTATTATACCAAATTTAAGCCAAAAGTGAAACCATTTATTCTGCACTATTAATTGAAATAAAGTGGAAGGCTGGACCAGCCCACGGGCTGGCCTGCTCTCACTCCACCTGGTCTCGAGAGGGAGATGCCACCCAGATACAAAGAGCCAAATTTGAGTCCGATTGAATCCACTTTATTAATACCCGGCGATCGAGAGGGCACTCATGTGCAAAAAAAAGCTCTCGATGCCTTTCTGCAGTTTGATCAAAGCTTTTATACAGTAGGAAAGGTGGTTACATTTTACAATTGGAATTCCTTTGAGCGATACAACAAGTAATTGTTTATACCAGGTGTTGGCCTTCGTTTAAACTTATCTCTGTTTGTGTCTCTCTGCCTGAGTTTGAGAGGAGGTGAAGTTAGGGACTCAAAGCAGATTTTAAGGATGCTAGGCACTAGGGGGAGGTAAAAGGAATTATGTAACTGTAAGGTTTGTTGGGATTGCTTTGTGAGGGATCTTTGATATACAGAGGAGTGAAGGAGGCAAAAGGGTCAGGGCCTTGGTGCTGGCTGGGAAAGGGAGAGTCCCAGGGTAAGGTGGAGATAGGAGAGTGTAACATTCTTCCTGCAATCTTGCCGATGTTTTGGTTACAATAAACAAAAGGCACACAGATGGGATTGTAAAGCTAGGCTGACCTCGAATTTCCTATAATTGAGTTTGGAAGAAACAAATGAAGTGGGCTTTGCTTCTAATTAACCCTTCTTGTCCCCCACTTCTCTTGGGCCGAATTAGAGCTGAATTAGGATGTCATTTCAGAAAGACATATTACCATTTATGCTTTTTTGATGAGGGGTAACAGATATTTATAATATCTTTCTGAATGCTTTAAACATTTTTCCAAAGTGAAAATAATTTTTACAAAACCCAGAGAGTAGTGAGCCTGGGTTTGGACCAGATTTACATATTACAAATGCAGAGAGAAATCTTTGAAGAAAGGAAGGATTCGTTTCAAGAATCATCTTGCAGGAATATCAAAAGGGGTTTTTGTTTTTTCTTTCCTTCTACAGGAAGTTTCTAACATTGTACTTTATAGAATGTAAATAAAGACATTGGTTTGAACACATCGCTTTGCTATTTTAATACTCAAATTTGTTTATATTTGCTTTTACTATCGAACACCATGGCAGAGGCAGTGCTAAGTGTTTACTGAGGCAGATACTTTTCATATTCCTCGTCCCTCTGCACACGAAGAGCCACGTGACTGGCTCGGACCAATGACACCTTGGCAGAAGTGAAGCGACTCGGCCTCGCAGGATTCTCCCAGCTGCCTCTGCGTGGCTGCTGATGCGCTGGGGTAGCGGAGCGCCAGCCCAGAAGGAAGTAGCCGCAGACACCAGGGCACCTGGCGGAGGGTCACCTGAGTTACAGGGCACCAGTGCAGCGGCAGAACCTTGCTCGTCCCGACCCAGATAAACACAACACAGTGCTGTTCACTTTGTTATATTATACGGGAAGTGAAAAGGTAAGGACAGGGTGGGGACCTAGCTCGTGCCTAGCATGCCGAAAGCTCCTTCCGGGTTCAATCTCTGGCACAGACATAAACCCTCTAGGGCTCTAAAACTGGATTATAAAGAAAAGTTTCTACATTCAGCTTTGCAAATTAAAGTTGTTCGCCCCGATAAAGCAATTTTGCTATGCACGTATCTGTCACCCACTCGCAACCCACTGGAATGAAATCTATTTTTTCACAAAATTTCCTCTATTCCAACACCAATCCTAATTCTTAGCCCCAAATTGGCGTTCAGAGACTCATAAGAAAAAAGAAAGGAAAATTTAAGAAATCATGCTATGTTTGTCTATATGGCTTTCAATGACAGTTTAAAAAAATAGAATGGCTTGCAAAATCAGTACTTCTTTAGGATATTTTTTATGTTTATTTTAGGGTTAGGATTTTTTTATTTAAAAAAAAATTAGCCGGTGTATTGGCACACGCCTGTAATCCCAGCATTCGGGAGGCTGAGACACGAGGATCGCTGTGAGTTTGAGGCCAGCCTGGCCTACATAGTGCGTCCAAGACCAGCATGCATTATGTAACAAGACCTTGCCTCACAAAAAATTTTTTTTAAATTTTTTATACAATAATGATTTTTTAAAAATATAAAACCATGACAGGAAGACCATACATTGATTTGTTGTTGAAGGATTTCACACCTAACACAACCAGTTTTCCAACAGTTTGCTTCCCGTTGAATTGAAATTTGTAGTTCAACTTGGTTTGCTGTAGCAGGTCGCTTCATGAGACTCAAGTTTTGAGAAAAACAAAACAGAAAAAAAAATTCCTTGCTCTTTTGGCCAGAATGCATACGCAGGATAGAGACCTCCAAGCGAAATGTGTCTCAGGAACTGCATTAATTTTACTGCCATCGCACCCCACTTTCCTGCAATCATCAGCTGTCCTGGGGCTGCGCGAGCTTCTCTTGCACTTCAGAAAACTTTCCCCCTTAGTCCGCGCCTGGCTGACTGGGCAGCGCAGCTCGGGCCGGGCGCGCGCAGGTCGCGCGAGCACAGAGCATCCTCCGCGCTCCGGCCGGGGGCGGAGGGGCGAGGCCAGGGCGGACACGCCCCCTTCCCGGCGTGCCCCGCGCACGGCACTCTCGCCCCGAAGCGCCGGGTGACTCAGCCGCGTGGCCGCGCCGGCCGGGGCGGGGGGCGCGCGCCTCTGCGGCACGGCGGCTCCGGGCGGCTCCGGGCGGCTCCGGGCGGCTTCGGGCCCGAGCGCGGCGGGAGCGACGGCGAGTGAGTGGCTGCCTGGGTGACCGGCGGGCGGGCTGGCTGGCGGGACGCGACCGGCGGGCGCGGCCGGGGCCCCTTTGTGTCGGGCGTCGGGCGGGCCCGGCCAGGCCGCGGGCGGGCGGGCGCGGGACGGCGCGGTGCGCGCGGGCGGGGCCGGTCGCGGGGTCCCGGGGCCTCGCGCCGTCCCCAGGCCGCGGCTGCCGTCCGGAGCCCGGGTCTCACAGCGTTTGCAGACGCGGTGGTTTTGGGGGGGGGGTTTCCTGGCAATTATTAAATCCATTAGAAGGATGTTGTTGGTCTGACTTCCTGTTCAACTCAGTCTAGAGCAGAAAGTGCACGTCGCCTGGGCCTTTCACCCGGCTTCTTCCCTGCCACCCACGGATGACTGGTTTTCACCCGTGGCAAAAACGCAGGCGAGAGAGCCTTAACCGGTAATTTTCTTTTTAAATAAAAACTTACTTTTTATAGCAGACAGTGTGTGTTCAGGTTTTTGCAAGCTCGGTTCTGCGCTCTCCGAAAAACTTCTAATTGAGAATTTGTAGTTCTTCCTGAGAATTGCAGAGTCGAACCGATCCCCCCCCCCATATTGTGCCTTCACACTGAGCTGCATCTACGGCCCCTTATTTATTTATTTTATTTTATTTTGAGACAGGATCTCGTTAAGTTGCTCAGGCTGGGCTCAAACTTGAGATCATTCTGCTACAGCCTCCCAAGAGTGCTGGGATTATGCACCAGAGCCGATTTATTTTTAAATAAGAATCTAGTGAACAAACTACCAAGATAAATAAGGCTTAGAAAGAATTGTTTAATCAGCTTGAAAAAATACATTTCTAAGTTCTTTAATTATATTCCTGTTCCTCGTTAATCATTATCTGCATCTGTTTCTCGGGAAATCAGGATTTTTAAGAAATGGACCCCAAACAGTGTCGATCATAATACCAGTCGGAGGTAATGAATTCTGAATCAGAATTTTACCTTCCAGCCACCCCTCCCCCCCCGCCCAAACAAACAAACAAACAAATAAATTCTGGGCAGTAGGTAGTTGTCAGACCTTAATGAGGTCGCAGTACTCTGGCACAGCTTTAAGAAATTGGATTCTAGAGATGTGTGATGGGTCCCTGAGTCTGTATTTTAAGCAGGTAACTCCTCTCTTGGTCTGTTACTGGTGGTCCAGGGACCACACCTGGAGAAACCACCCTTGGGCTGGCAGTTTAAAAAAGTGCCCAACCCCCCACCTCCTTGTTGACATAATCCTCCCCTGGCTCCAGCCAATCAGAGGCACAGAGACCTTGACTCTGCGGACTGCAGTGTGAGAAAAAGATAGTGTCTGCTTGAATCCTGACATCAGGGCAGGAAATGGCTTTCCTGCATGTCTGGTTATTGTTGGGCGGTGTAAAGATTGCCTGTGCCTGTTTAATCGGATCTTCTTCTGGGAGCTGTTTCCAGGATCCTCAGAGCGTAATCAAGGCCACTGGGTTGATATCTCTCCTCCCCAGGAGGAATTACACAGCCAAGGCCACAGAATTCCCATAGCCTATGAACTGGCAGATTCCCCGGTGGGCACCCAGTTCAGCTGGCCGTTAGTTGACTTGCTAAGTAGCGGAGTGATGCCTGCTTCCTGCACAGCCCTGGAGTGGGCCCTTGTAGCCTCATTGTTGCACTGGTGACCCAGCACTGCCATGTACTATAGCAGGAGTGATGACCTGAAAGTGTCTTCTGTTCCTTAGGCCCCCTCAGGTAGGTGTGTAGGACAAAGCTTACGGTTAGGCCATGTGTTTCTGACTTTTTTCTTGTCTTTAGAGCCTTTGGTACCTGGTTTCTTTTGTTAATTGATCTTTTTCTGTTGATTAACAAAATACCGTACCTTTCCTCCTGCAGCCCTGGGCTTCTCGACTTTTCTGCATCTTTCCTGCCCCTAGTCTGACCTTCCCACCCCTCCTTGGCTAACTGAAGGGTTTACAGGACTTGTGAGAATACCGAATAGTTACTAGTTGGAAGACCCAGAGTCCTGGAAATAGGAGGCTTAGAGATATAAGGGACCCTATTGCAGGTTTATCTAGTGCAGTGTTCTCATCTTTCTGGTGAAGGAGCTGAGAAGACAGCATGGTGAGGACTCCTGGCTCCCTCCCCCTTGCCTAGTGTTCTTCCCACTAAATGATCTCAAGAAAAATGCTTCAAAAGTGAAAAGGTCCAGAGAATTAAAAGTTAAATGAAGAAAATAGACTTTGATATGACTACAACACCAGTATTACCTTATCTGGAAAAGGGAGAGATTATAATTAACTATACTCATTAACTATAATTAACCATAAATTATGAAAAGTGAGAGTACTAAATTAAGGAACTCTTTGAAGTTTGGAATAAGTAGAGGATAAATAGCGAGTAGATGGCTGTCTGGCACCCAAGAGAGATTACAAACTCAGGATTTTAAAAAAGATACCATAAAGATTTGGATATTTTGGTGATTTTTAGAGGTTAGATATTTGAGCAGTGTCCAGAATCCTTTTAAGTTGTTTTAAATAAGCTATTGCCATACCAGAGTTACCAAACTTCTACTCTGATTCCATATGTTTCTTAATTCCTTATGAGAAATAAGATTATTGGAATAGTACCTATACTTCTGGCGTAGTAGGAAGGAAAGAAATTGGATAAGAGAAGAGTGTTTTTTTGAGGGGTGCTGGGGATCGAACTCAGGGCCTTGCACTTGCTAGGCAAGCACTCTAACCACTGAGCTAATCTGGCTGTAATTTTAATAATAAAATTTATTTCAAGGTACTACCTCACTTAGATTTAGATTGTCCTTGTCACTGTTTGAAATACTTGGCCAGTGATGGCGAACTTTTAGAGCTTTCAATGATAACAAACAGCCGACTGCAGGATGCATGCCATAGGTTTGCCACCACTGTACTAGGCTTTTGTGGTAAGTATAGATATAAAATAAACTTCACTGCTATTCTTACTAATGCAGGGGAGGCTTACTAAAATTCTGGGCAGCATTTGGTTTTGGTGGAAAAAGGCCCATGACTCAGGCCCTGGATTTGCTTCTCATGGTGTCTGTCTCTGCCAGCTCTGTGGCTGCAGGCTTGACATTGTTTCACAGAGATGCGGGAATTAGTTGAAGTGACAAATGTGAATGAGATTTGAATTTCGTATGCTATACAAATGTGAAATCCTGTAAACTAAAACTGGGGAAAGTTCCAGTGAGTTATTATTGGGTAGATCATTGAACTGTTCAGTGTCTTTAGAAATCAACAGCTAGTGTTTTTATATATTTATCCCAGTTCTTTTTTTTTTTTTGATAGAAGCAGGTGAATTTTGATTTTTGGAGTTGTATCTTTGTACTGTGTTAGTTTGCTCAGGCCTCCAAAACAAAGGCTTATGGTGGGAGCTTGAGTGGTGGAGATTGATTTTCTCATGGTTCTGGAGGCGAGAATCCAAGATCTAGGTGTCAGCAGGGTTGGTCTGACCTGCAGCCTGTTCCCTTGGCTGGTCGGTGGTCTTCATCTCTCCCTATGTCTGCACGTGGTCTTCCCTCTATTTCTTTGTTCTCAACTCTTGGAAGAAAAACACTTGTCATAGTGCAGTAGGGCCTACCTTAATGACGTCATTTTACTTTAGTTACCTCTGCAAAGGCCCTGTCTCCAAACAGTCATATTCGGAGGTAATGGAGGCTGGAATGTCACAGTGTAACCTTTGAAAGGGTTATGTGCAGCCATAACCTGCTGAGGGAATTTCATGCTGGGTGATCTGCGCGTTCCATTCCATAGTGAGTGGCGGGCGTGTGTATTGTTAAGATTGTCAAGATCCTGTTACCCTGTTTTAGACACTTTCATATATGTAAACTGGTTTCCCATTTCATCAGTTAAGCATATTTCTTCTGTAGTCTAGGTAGGAAAACGTCACACTCCTTTGTGAAGCGAAAGATTGTTTCTATTTTAATGTGTAAATTTTTTTCTTAAACTGTTCTAAGCATTTAAAAAAAAATTGTAGTAATTCCAGCATTTTCTTGAGGCATTTCCTGTTTTCAGAGATACATCTTTTTTCCTCACTTTAAAAGTAATAATATGTTTACTTCAGAGATTGACATATTCAGCAAAACAATATTTTGTAAAAAGTTATATGATCCTACAATTAAGGGAGAATATTTTCAAATTTTTTTATGTGAATTCACTTAGTATTTCAGCCTGCCTTTAAGAAACTTAGCATATCCGTACATTTTCCTTGCTTTTAGTTATTCTAAAATATATTTCTTTTTATTCTTTTAGTGAGTTATATTGCTTTTTGAATGTTAAACTAACCTTTGTCATTAATCCAATTTTATGTATCTGGATTTATTTTTCTAATTTAGGTTTTTGGTGCACATATTCATGAGAAAGAGTGGCCTGTAGTCCTTTTTATTAACATCCTCGTCGGATTTTGGGTCAGTGTAATGCCGGCTTCAGAAAACAAATTGAGAAGTATTCCCTCTTTTTCTGTTCTCTGGAAGAGTTAGTGTAAGATTGATTTAACTCCTTCCTTAGAGGTGTGGGAGAATTTGTTAGTCATGCCACTTGGTGTGAACCTCTGTGAATCAGTTTGGTAGCAACAGAACTAACGGGTGGAGCCAGGTACTGTCATAGGACCATCTAGGCTCAAGGACCAGTGCTAGGGATTATCAAAAGTTTTCACTGAAGCCAGGCATGGTGCTACACAGCCATAATCCCAGCACTCCGGGAGGCTGAGGCAGGAGGATAGAAAGTTGGAGCCTAGCCTGGGTGACTCATGTAGATAACAGAATGCACACTATTAATTGAGTCTTAAGGCACAAATGTTGGCTAAAGACATCAGTCTGCTAATAACTTTTTAGAAAAAGGAAGCACTGTTAAGTATATGCATAATTTTAAGGTGCATCCTGATTTTTTAAATGATAAAATATGAAATGAGTTATTATTTGGTCAGAGAAGTATTGCCTGTGTTATGGTAAATACAGAACAGGAAAAACACCCTATTTTTTTTCTTCTCTATAGCACTACAGGGAGAAATGGAAATAAGCTAAATTATGTACAATCCAGTTGTTGAATTTCCATGCAACCATTACAAGGTATTTTAGAACATTTTTCATAAAATACAGAGACTTGGCTTCTACTTAATGATTGACATGATTCTATCAGACTGAACCTATTAAGAAAGAAAATATAGACAAACAGGGAAAAAACATCTGTTTGAAGGCATCAGAAGGCTAGTCACTGGTCAGTCCTAGCGAGAAGGTGTGGTGGTGTGTGTCGGCTTGGCTCAGCTGCAGCGCCCAGTTACTCCAGTGCTGATCTGGGTGTGGCGTGAAGGGGTTTGGTAGATGTAATTAAAGTCTGTAATCTTTTTATCTAAATAAGGCAGATTATCCTAGTTTGGTGTTGGCGAACCTGTAGAGCTCTCATGATACAGTCTGAGTGGTCCTGCTGCTCAAGAGCCCCGGCTGCCCTGCTGGTGGCCAGTCCCCAGCTCCGAGCAAGCCAGCCCCCAGCCATAAATACTTCCGTGTACGCGCGCTCACACACACAGCAACACTCCCTGTTGGCCGTTTCTCTGGTAGAGCCCTGACTGACACAGAAGGGAAATATGCTAAGGTGAGCCTGACCTTCCAGATACCACTTTTCCCTACCAGAGTTTTGTCACTTTGGACGCAGCTGCTAAGAGGCTGTGAGCTGAGCAGAAATCAGTGCTAAGAAGCTGAGTGGTTCAGCAGACCTTTTGTCAGCCTTGCAGCGCTGGGGACATAGACACCAAAAACAGGCCTTCCGAGCTGGAAGGTCCTTCCCTTATAAGGCACCCCAGGTTTCCACTGGGTGCCTGAAGGTAAGAATTTAGAACACGAGTGGCAAACTTTTCTGGTGAAGAGTCTGGTATTTTAAGTATTGTGGGCCATACTATCGTAAGTGCAAAAGCAGCCACAGACGATTCCTGAACAGACCTGACTGTGTTCTAATAAAACTGTGTAAAAGCGGGCAGTGGCAGTTGTTTTCCCACTCCTGTTGTAGAAGATATGATAATAGCGTTCATACGTTTGGCCTGATTTTCACCCAACAATTGCAGAGTATCATTCTTCTTCAAGTATACTTGAAAAATTAGAACCACAGAGGTGATCTAGCAATACAGTCTCAATCATACTGTAACGCTCTCTGAACACAGTGAAATAAAGTTCAAAATCAGTAACAAAGTAAGCATATCCCTGTTATGGCTGCACTAGATGTCCCCCCAAAGCCTCATGTGGTCATAGGCAGGCCTTTTTGGAGGTGGCTGGATCTAGGATGTGTGATGCTGGGATTAGGGTGCCCCGCTCTATGTGTGAGTGCTCCGGCTCTTAGGGCGTGTAGCCTGGATAGAATATAATGTACAGAAAGACAGCTGCTGTCATTACTTGCTGCTTGCTACTTTGTTGCTTTACTGCCTTCTGCCTGCCATGAACTGTCTCACCTCTGCCTTGCCTCTCTGTTATGCCAGCCTGCCTTGGAGCCAGCTAATTATGGGCTGAAACCTCTACAAACTGTGAGCTACAGTAAACCTTTCTTCCTTTAACTTTGAGCATCAGTTATTTTTTTCTCAGCAATGAGAAAAATCCATGGGCCTTCTTTTTTCTTTTGGTGCTAGGGATCAAACCCAGGGCCTGACATGCGAGGCAAGCACTCTCCCACTGAGCTACATCCCCAGCCTGACTTCTTCATTTTGTTCTTTGAACTTGGCTTTAACATCTTCTGAGTCAAACTTAAGGGCATTGGGTGTTCTGTTTGACTTTAGGGATGAATTTTAAGTGGCTTTGCTTCTTATATTGTAAATATGTTTTTTCTTTAAGAAAGGGTAATTCTGCAAAAGCTGTAGGGATGTATCACATGTTTTATCAGTATATTTACTTTATTCCTTTAGTTTGCTTTATACTGTAAGAGCCATTGTCTAAGAATAATGCTTTTATCAACTGAAAGTATCTCTTCCTTAAAATTACTTATTTTCAGGTGTGTACATTTTTGATCCACCTTTTTATATTTATTTTTATATTTTATCCAAGTTAAAATAGGGACTAAGCTGATCAGAGTTATGCTCACGTTATTAATAGAGGTTATGAGGGTGTTCAGTAGTTACGTTACAGATGGTTATTGACCCCTGCTACATGCGTGGTATGTTTGGAAAACTAGAGTGTTAAGACACTTGGCTGCCCTTGTTAAAAGCATATGATCCGTATGCGTATCTAAATTACTGGTGATGTGGCGAGCAGGCAGAGCCACAGGGACGCGCAGGAAGCAGGATGCTTCCTGGAGCCAGTTGGGCCCTTGGGCGGAGGGGTTGCAGGGCGCTGTGACCAGCGCAGAGGTGGCTCCTGCTGCTGCTCCATTCTGCCTTACTAGTGCGGGCCCTGCACGAGTCTGTCACTCTATGTGTCTGTCCCTGGGCACTGTGGACTGTTTGGGAAAGCTGACACCATTAGCCTTGTGGCCAATGTGTTTTTAAGGTTGTTGGGGTTGAGCATAAGATATGGAAAGTGAAAAAGAGAAAAAAAGACAACTTGAGCTATTTTTTAAAAAGCTCAGATGCTTTCTCATTCCATCTCCTACTGCATTATGATTGTTACTGCTTTTCCTTTCCTGGTGTTTGTGAAAAGAGTATATATGGCATTTTTTAAAAACGTAGGCAGATTTTCTTTTTACTCTCCCACTGCCCCTCGCATTTGTGATAGAAACATCAAATTATTGTTCCTCCATTTAATACGTACAGTTGGTCATGTGTGTGTCCGAAGTCAGTAGATCTGATATCCAGTTATGGATAAAGCTCAAAACTGCTCCACGGTAGTAAGTTTTTCAGTGTTCCCAGTCATCCAGTCAAGACCATTTAAGTGAGCCCAATCCGCTCAACCTGCAGCCACAGAAATGTTTGAGAGCCCCCATTCTCCTGAAAACAAGAATGAGGGCTATTGCTTTTCAGGTTTGGCTTTCATACTGTGGAAATCCTTGGAAATCTGGTTTGTGGGTTCTAAATCATGCATATTTCTGCCTTCTAGGGTTTCTCTCTGAGCAGACAGTTCAGGATACGGGTCCGAGGATGAACATGCACCGTGGCAGTGACTGCGACCGGTTACTGCGGCCAGAAGCCAGCTGCGCAGTGGATGATACCTTAGCTGCAGCCCCCCAAGAAAAAGAAACAAACAGCCTGGCTTCATCTGGTCTGCATAATCTTACTTATCCCTTAGGTCCCAGGAATGAAGGTACGGTGCTTGGCTCCTGACTTAATTTGCAGGCCTGCAGCACTTGAGCATCTGCTCTACCAGCAGGCATATCCAATATATTGTCCAAAACATTACCCAGTTAACCGGCTCAGCTTGTGTATCACATCTCTATCAAGCCGACCTTCACAAAACCACCGCTGAATCAGTCTGGCACTCTCTTGGGGATAGTGGTGTAGACAACAGGTGCAAGCTTGGAGTCAAGACGGGTTCAGATTCTAGCTCTGCTACTTAATAGCTGTCACCATAGATGAGATCCTCAATCTTCCTGAGTTCTGCTTTTCTTAATCTAGAAGACAATGTTCATATTCTTCCTAACAAGGCTGGTGGGTTTTGAGTAAGTTTTTATAATAACCTCAATATTTAAAAAGTTAATACACGCATTGTAGGAAGCAGGAGAACACGAGAAGCCAACAGCAAAGCCATGCAGAAGCCGGAGAGGTTCAGTCACACACACCCTTCTGGGTCTCCTGTGTAGATACACAGCGTCCCATTTTACAGGACTGAGATCATACAGTGTGGGTCATGTTGTGTCACATACCATGAATATTTGCCAATTAGAAAATCCCAAAGCTATATGAATATTTTGGTAAACAAAAAAACTATATGAACTCCATCTTAGGAAAATACATAATCCTGCCTTTCTTGACGACAAAACTTTCATAGAAGACATAACAGATAAGAATGTTGGCAGAACTGTAATTAAAACACTATATTTCTTTAATGCTCATTTAAAATGAGACAAAAAGAAGCAACACGCTATATCATGTACAGGTACAAATCCCCTATGATGAATGTTATCACTTTCTACATCTAAACTAAAATAAATTATTTAAAAAAATAGGTAGCTTGCAATAAAAAGGAGTAAAACAAAAAATAAATAAAATGAGACAGGAACCAAGAGTACACTGAGTGTAATGTTTCTAAGAGAATTTCCTATCCGATCCATACTGTTAAAATATTATTAGCAAGAAGGTGCATTTCTGTTGAATAATGTATTCCCATCGTACAGCCAGAAGCTGCACACACAGCAGGGACTGTCACCCTGTGCACGTGTGAATGCCTCTTCCTGTCAGCTTCCTTCTGTTTCTGTTGCGACCTGGTGAACTAGTCCTGAGAGACACCACTCAGAGCACGCACATTGTCCAAACGCAGCTTTCCCATCAGTTATTTACAAGTTGGCTAACAAATAGCTCTACTTTTTGTCATATTTTTAAATTTATAATTTAAAAAATAACAATAATAGCAACTACCATTTTTGGAGCAGCACGTTACTCAGACCTGTGGTCAAACCTGACTGCTGCTTGTTTTTTAAGTAAAATTTCATTAAAACTTAGCCATCATGTCCACCAGTGTACATATTGTCTATGGCTGCTTTCCAGCTGTAGTGGTGCAGATTGTGACCCGCAAGACTGAAAATAAGTTGCTTTCCGGCTGGCTACAGAATTTTTCCCTGTCTAGATTAAACCTCACAGCTGCCACCCTTGCTTTACAGGTGAAGAAACCAAGGCTTAGGTAACTTTCTCAGCAGCACTGTTGGGAGGCAGGCCTGGGGATGCGAGTCTCTCTGACCAGGCTCTGTGCTGTGTGCAGAGGGCACACGCTGCATCTTGCTGGAGCGGGCGTGTGGGAGAACCTGTGCGGTTTCTTTTCCTGTCCCCCCAGTTAAACGGAGTGCAATCAGTGCTTCTTCCTTGAGTTCAGGCATCAGCCCAGGTCAATTACTTCAGTGTTGAGGTGAAATCAAGCATTTTAAGGAGCGGAATTAGTAATACAGGTACCTGTTTCACTTTTAAGAACAGCACCTGAAATGGGAACGCCTGGTGGTGAGCAAGGTGCCTCTTGCCACAGGCAGCCTGTGCGTGGCGGGCCCTCAGCACCTGGCGTGCAGAATGGGCTGCACGGAACACTTACAGGACCCCACAGGGTGTGAACTCTAAGTAGGTTCTCAGTCTAGATGTTTGCTTCCTCGTACTATTTTGTTATTGGTGCAGGGAATCCAGAGGTCATGGGCAGTAGTCTTGTTGGCGAATAATTGTATACACATTTGAAATAGATGGGGGTGGAAGTGAGACATTCAGTTGTACTATATAACATTTTATTTCTTTCAAAAAATTTTTTAGAAAATGTAGGAAAATGTTAACTAAGCTTGCCAAATATAAGTGATGGAATAAATGTATTAAGTCTGTCCTCTGTGTGTTTGAGATTTTTCATTAAAAAATACTTCTTTGACACTAAAATCAAACGTATTAGGAGACCGCCTGTTTCCAGGGATCATTTAGCGATGTTTTGTAAGTAGTTCTGAGTGTCCTCAGCATACATCCAGGTTTCACATACTTGGTGTGGAGCCTGTGTGGCATCATGTGGTGTCTGCAGTTCACAGTACGACCTCCTACTTTATTTCAGGTGACTCTCAGAATGACGCCATGAGGCAAGGAGTGTGAACAGTATTATCCTCATTTTACGGATAAGGTCAGGGTGAGACAAACGAAAGAACTTAAAGAAAATGGCTTTTTGGTATTAGTAGGACAGAAAATGAGATTCCATGAATGAATCCAAAAGCACGCCACACCGGAGCTTTGCTGGTGCAGATGCCGTAGGAGCCTTCTGGGCCTGTGAGTTTCTGGGAAAGGTGATACATTGTATCAGAGGCTCTAGTCCTTTCTGCAAAGTAAAATTTAAAAAAACTTTTGAAAAATGTGAAAATTGATAGTTTTAGCACACAGTAATGGGTTCCTAAAATAAAACAGAAGATAAAAGATTATTTTGTAGAGGTAGAAGTAATGTCTCTGTGGACCAGCCCTGGGAGGTATTGGGGGTGCGCAGGGGACTGCTGGATCTTCATGTACTCTCTTCTCTAGTGTTTACATTTCTAAAACCATCTTCACAGTTTACATTTTAAAAATTGTTTCAGCTGGGCATGGTGATGCCCGCCTTTAATCATAGGCCAGCCTGGGCTACAAAGTGAGTTCAAGGCCGGCCTGAACTACGTAGCGAGACCTATCTCAAAAAACACAAAAAATGAATCATTTCAAAATGGGAACATCTCTGTCTTCATTCCCTGTCGATTACCACCCCACACACATGAGGGGGAAAAAGTTCAGGGAGATCAGTGTGAGTCTCTAGTTTTGTTTTTTAACTTGCTCTAGGCAAGTTTCTTGGTTTTGGTTTTTTGTTTTGCCTGTGAACATGTAAGTTTGGTTTGTTTGTTTGTTGTTTGTTTTGTTCTTGGAGTTCTTTTAAGGAAGGCAGGGTTTATTTTTCTCCCAAGGTCTTAAGTGATGTGGTTTGTTTGTATGTTTTTCAGAACTTTCGCTTGACTATGCCTCTCCGCCAGCAAGTCTTCCATTCCCTCATATGATGCCACTTCCCGAGGACAGCAAAGGCTCTTGCTTCCAAAGTGGAAGTAAACGGAACCATGAGCCCTTTATTGCTCCAGAAAGATTTGGAAATAGCAATGTGGGCTTTGGCAGTAACTCTTATTCCCAAGCACCAGAGAAAGTGACTCTTCTTGTAGATGGCACGCGATTTGTTGTGAATCCACAAATCTTCACTGCTCATCCAGACACCATGCTGGGAAGGTAATTGGTAATTTCCTTCAAAATCCACTCTGCTCTCTATAAATAGAAATACATGCTATTTATCTTACTTTGCATGTGAGACTAAAAAGCATACATTGCTTCTTTTTCCACCTTCATCCTTTTGTGAGCAGTGATAGTGAGCTGGTAGAGGCCTCGTACGTGATCTGGAGGGACCGGGGTGAGGCTCAAGTGGAGCGTGTGCGCACTGCACAGACAGCAAGGCCTGACAATAAAGCCAGTGGTAGGAGCCGCCACACAGGGAGTAAAATGAGTCAGAACCAAGGAAGATTGCTCACTTAATCTCCTTCTCTCCTCCTCTAAACTCGCTGTAAGGTTCTCCAAGTTGCGTGGGTCAAGGACCCTTGGATAGGTGGAGACTTAAGTCATATTCTTTTTTTCTTTTAAGAAAAAACAACTAAAGAAAAGTTCCACGTGACATAAGAACTGTTTTACTGGAAAACATTGCACCTGCCATCTACTGCCACTTTAATGCTTGGAGTGGGTGCTGTGCTGGTGATCTAATGCTTCCCCTCTAGCTAGTCAAGTTGTTGATGTGGAATCTTCACGCCTAGCTGTGTTAGTCTTCTGTGATCGTTCTCTTTATTCTTCATGCTGCACGCCCTGTTCTGCTTCCTCCCGACTTTTCTGCCCCGCCCTGCAGGGTGGGGGTTCCCGAATGAAGGCAGCCTGCTGAGGAGAAGCTGGGCCAGCGGCCAGGCCAGCGAGTGCTCCTGAGCCTGGCCTGGAGGCAGGAGGGTGTTTTTCTGGCCATCCATTAATGGGAGAAGAACAGATTTGGCTAAAAGTAAAGACAAAGATTGCAGTGGTGTACAGGTGACTCTAGGGGCTTCTCACCTATTTGGAAGTAGGTTTTATTTTGTTTAAAGATCTAATCTCACTCAGGATTTTGAACTAACTTGAACAAACTAGAAATCAGAGTGGATCATACTCATTTATGGAATTCTAAGCCAAATGGATTCCAGCTATAAAAATGCATATATAGGAACATAGAAAATCAAAATGAACCATTTAACCTGAAACCAAAACTCTATATTTCTCAGACATCTGAATTAAGATGAAAGTAGAATATTAGAATATTTTCTAACTGGGCCATATATTTTATCAGGCTTGTCTCCCTGTTTTCAGTTTTGGTGTTACCTCTGAAGAGTGTCCTCCGGTGCAGGCCGGCTCTTCAGGGTTATTGCCTCTGCACACAGTGACCGAGAGATGACAGACAAGCTTTTTCTGGGTGAAAGATTCTTGGTTCTGTGACTCTAGGGATGGGTTGGTTTTCACATATAGAGGTTCATTGAGCTGAGCAGGCCAAGGTCACAGGTTCTGTGGGCTCCTTTGGTTGGTCCCGCCCCGTGTCTGCACCCCTGCTCCATCCTGGGCAGTGAGCTCACAGATGGGGGACACCAGTCACAGGGCGGGTAAGCTGAGAGAAAAATGGATTGGACCAAGTCCATGCCACTAGTACTAGGTAAACAACCCTGAGCTGAGGTCCTCCTGATAGTGGACAGGAGGAATTGGACTCACGGTGTGGTGTTTACTATTTTGATTCCCAGCGGCTCTCAGCTAAACCCACCGGGAGTGTCCAGAACAGTGTCAGCGTTCTTTGGAGACTGTTTTATCAGGGTGGCTTTCTTGTGCATCGTGCAGTGATTAGGAAAGCATGTGATATGGATCATTTTCAGACCTTTGAAAAGCAGCCAATTCAGGGTAGAGAATAACAGCTGAAAGCAGTGCATCCTGGCAGGCTAAGGAAAGAGATGGCAGTAAGTCCCCATTGGGAAATCAAATCAAGCTGGTGGAAGATAAGAGACTTTGCACCCAGGCCTCGTGCTGTCTTCCCGTCCCACATCTCATACGCGAAAGTGGTGGGAGTGGGAATCATGGAATCATTAGAATTGGAGGGGACCCGGGGGGTGCAGGGAAAGATGAATAAGCAAAACATGGCTGTCCCACCTACCTCGTGCCTTCCAGGCTCATGCCGAGAGGCCCTGGAACATGCCAAACTGCTAGGCCCCTGATACCCACCCTCTTCTGTATGGTCTGAAAATCTCATCGTTAGAGTAACTTGGTGGCTTGCAGATGGGAACTTTCTCCAGGGCTGCAGTGCTAAGATGGACCAGGAAAGGAAAGCAGCAACATAGCTGCGCCTCCGGATACAGAGTGTCTACCTGAGTACCGCTGAAATGAAACTCAGAAATAATAAGGAGTGACACACCAGACAGGGAAACGTGTAGGAGGGAAAATAGGAAATAGGTCAGGAGTGGAGAGGCTGCCTTCCTGGGGTGGGTGTGTGTGTGTGTGTGTGTGTGTGTGTGTGTGTGTGTGCACAAACACAGTTCTTGGGTGGTGCAGGGCATCTAAGGCACCCGTCACACATCCCGAGTTTTTCCAAAGGCCACCTCTGCCATTGCTGATGTGCTGCCAGCCTTCATCCAGGTCTAGCCATGTCATCCCTCTTCTCACACACGCTGAGAGCGCCTGCTGCTTCCTGTCTAAAGAGTTTCCTAAGACTTGAGTTCTCCTTGTAGGTGCTGAGACCCGGTGCTGTGTTCCTAATTTACACCCCGGAGCGAGCAGAGTGGAGTCTCCAGAGGAGGCAGGAGGGGCTGGCCTCAACGGAGAAGAGGCCTGCCCGCAAGGATAACACTGTTGGCTGTGTGTCTTTCAGGATGTTCGGACCAGGAAGAGAGTACAACTTCACGCGGCCCAATGAGAAGGGAGAGTATGAGATCGCGGAAGGAATCAGCGCAACTGTATTTCGCACAGTGCTGGTGTGTAGTAGCTTCTATTTATCTTTATCTCCTCTTCCTTAAGAGGTCCAGCAGTCATGTTACTGACTTCAGGTTCTCTGTATCTGGCTGTTGCCTTTAAGTCCTTCCTGCTGTGTGAGCTCAGTCCTTGTCAAGTTCTAATCGAACATGCCAGGGGACCCAGGAGCCACCTTGCCACCTAACGCGTCATCAAAGTGGGGATAATTCCAGGAAGCCATCCCTTCATCAGAACCAGGAACGAAGTGCTTGTTATCTTGCTCTTTGCCTACATTTCTTCCCAATCTGTCTATAGGATTATTACAAAACTGGTATCATCAATTGTCCGGATGGCATCTCTATCCCAGACCTTAGAGATACGTGCGATTATCTCTGCATTAACTTCGACTTCAACACTATCCGATGTCAAGATCTGAGTGAGTACACCCGAGCAGCCAAACTTTCAGCCTGCTTAGAAGTGAGTGCCGTGTTTTCTTACTAACCAGGAGCTTCAGGTGTGGGCTGAGATCGTCTAAGGAGGCAAGGATGTCCTACTAACAGCCCTGTTCCCCTGCTTCGGAGTGGAGTGGAATAAACAAGGGAAACCCAGCAGTGGGTTTGAGATCGAGCTTGGCGAGCCAGTCACCAGGCTAACTGCTGTCCTTGGAGGCAGGACCTGATGATCAGGTCAGCTGCTTGTGCATGCAGAAAGGCGCATAAACAAAGTCAGTCAGGCAGCATAAGTTAGTTGGGTGCTTCTTAACATGACTTTCATCGTTAGTGTTAATGTATTGTTTGCCTCGTGCTTTACAGACACTGACTTGCTTAATAGTTAACCCTGAAAGATGGTGCTAACTTCATTTAACCAGTGAGGGGACCAAAACATGCACTTTTTCAGAGCTCTAATCATTAAATCTAGGGTTAGAATTCAGACTGTAGACTCTGTGCTCTTGTTATTACCTAGCCTTCCCAAATTATTTAAAGAATTATTTCCAGAGCCAGGGATAAGCCCAGTTCCTCAGGCAACTGAGGGAGGGATTGCAAATTTGAGGGCAGCCTGGGCAACTTAGCACGAACCTGTCTCCGAAATAAAAAGGGCCGAGGACATAGCTCAGGGGTGGAGTGGCCCTGGGTTTGATCCCCAGTACAGGAAGAACAACAGTTCCTTGAAGTTCAGGTGCATTTCATGCAGTTTGCACAAAGGTCTGTAGACTGGTTTCTCCTGGGTTTGGGACACACTCAGGTCAGCCCCTTGGCATTGCTGGGGACGTCAGTTTGTCTCTGAACCGTGCGATGCTGCACTCCACCACCAGGGTCCAGAGCATCTTCACCAAGAGCAGCTACGGCATCTCCCCGGGTGCGGCTCCGCCTCTCGTGGCATCGGCATGTATGCCTGACGCTGACGGATGCCCAGGGCTGCGCGAGCCTGGGTAAACCGAAGCACAGCTGACTGTCATGGTCACCTTGGAGTAGGAAGCACTTCTGCTCCTAGCTGCGCCCTTGTGCGGACCTCACAGGGGTAGCGGCTGTGACCGCCTAGACTTCAGCCCCGTCACGGGCGCGTTTCCAGGGAAGCGTGCCCAGCTGCTCTCTCTCTCCCCAGGTGCTCTGCTGCACGAACTGTCCAACGATGGAGCTCACAAGCAGTTTGATCACTACCTCGAAGAGCTCATCCTGCCCATCATGGTGGGCTGTGCCAAGAAAGGGGAGCGAGAGTGCCACATCGTTGTGCTGACGGATGAGGACTCTGTGGACTGGGATGAGGACCACCCCCCACCCATGGGAGAAGAGTATTCCCAAAGTAGGAGCCCCTGCAGGCCCGGGATGTTTTCCACAAGAAGAACGCTGCCAGAGCAGCGGCCAGCTCCTGGAGCGGGGGCGCCTCTTGTGCTGGGGACCCGGCTCCATTCTGTAGCTCTCGCCTCTCCCTCCCGCCCTGTGCCTGGTCCCGCCAGACACCAGGGCCAGTGCCAAACAGTGCTGTCCTTCCTCTCTTCTGTCACTTCATTTTCAGTCCTTTCCAGCTGGCCTCAGCTCAAAACTTAAAAAGTTTTTATAAAAGAACTTGCATCTAAAAGTCTAGTAACAACCCTGCCTCACCCACCTAGTTTTCCTTCTCTGTTCCTTTTATAGCCTTCCGAGTATATTCAGTACACCTCAGCACTTAAATATGTGTTTCTCCCTTTTCCCATTTGATACTTCATTACTCAGATTCTGCTACACCATGTGTCACTCTGTCTTACGGCCATGTAGTATCCCATTGTATGAATGTGCCCTAATTGATGTAACCTGCCCTGTTAGAGAGTTAGGCTGTGAATTATATATATCACTAGAGAATATTCCTAGAAACGGAAGGTCGAAAGCTTTTTGCTTTTATAACTGATAGCTGTTGCCAAATTATCCTCCGTAATGTCCCTTGGGAGTGGTTACAAATTACGCTCGCAGAACAATGTATGACTGGTTTGTTACCCACACCCTCGCCAGTGATTTAAAAACTTATCTTTGTCACTCTAATAGTTAAAAAAACAGCATGTCATATTGTGTGGGTTTTAATTCACACGTCTCACTGTGTGAGTGAGGCTTTTTAACTTCTTCACCACCACTCTGACTTCCTTTTCTGTGGACTGTGTGTGCGCCTTTGGCCTGTTACAAAGCCGGATCGTTAGTCGCAGTCCGAGGTTGGCGAGAGCTCTCTAGGCTGCGTGTGTGTGGAAGTCAGCCCCTGCGGTGCGAGCTGTAGATGCTGCCTTAGTTGCTTGTCTTTTTAGCTTTGTCACTGGTGGTTTTGTCTGTGCACAGGTGCTGTATTTCTTTTTCTTTTATGGCTTCTGGGTTTTATGCCATCCTCAGAAAGTCCTTCCCTACCCTAAGAATGTAAACATTTCTTTCATGGTTCTTGTGTTATTTAACATTTAATCTTTGACCCACCTGAATTCTTTGAACATCGGTGGCCAGTGTACCTGTGATAGTTTAATTCTCTTAGTGTGTCTCCTTCCTCTTAGAGAGGTCTTCATGACTAACTCCAGGGTTTGGTTTTATTTTGTTCCAGTTCTTTATAGCTCCAAGCTGTACAGATTCTTCAAATACATTGAGAATCGAGATGTCGCTAAAACAGTGTTAAAGGAACGGGGCCTGAAAAACATTCGCATTGGGATTGAAGGTAAAAAAAAAAAATCCCAGCCAGTATTGAGATTGTGCATTTACAGAATAGGAGTATCTAGGGCCACAGCTCATGACTTTAAAATTGAGCTTCCAGGTGGCCTGGACAATAAGTGCACATGAAAACAACTACTTGTGTGAAGAATACCTATTTCTTTGTGTTTTGTTTTTCCTCATATTTCCTTTTCCCTTTTGTTCCAGTTGGAAATGCTTTTTTTGTGTGGGGGGAGTTTGCTGGGGATCGAACTCAGGGCCTTGTGCTTGCTAGGCAAGTGCTCTACCACTGAACTAAATCCCCAACCCCTTTTTGTTTTTTGAGCCAGGGTCTCACCATGTAGCCCGAGCTGGCCTTGAACTTACAGCGATCCTCCTGCCTCAGCCTCCCAAGTCCAGGGATTATAGGCATGCGCCACCACACCCAGGTCCAGTTGGAAATGCTTTTAGGTTTGAGTTTACCCCTTCCAGATAAAGAGCATTGAGGGCAAAGGACTTGTGGATAAATGTAGCAGGTCTTGGGGGTTTTCCCAGAGGGAGTGTGATTTGGCCAGCAGTGGTCTTGGGGAGGGTGTTTCTGCATCTGGGTGCCACCCTGGTCTGTCCTCTGTGGACCTGGGACTTTGGGGCTCACTTTTGCCCCTGTGGAGAACCCACCAGGCCTTCCTTGTGTCTGACTTAGGCAGGGGGAGGAAATGGCAGAGGTTTTCCTGTTGAATGTCCCTTGGGAGAGGCTGGGGGCAGGGTGATCAGGGATCGCAGGCTTCCCAGAGTGGCCGTCAGCCTGCCCCGGCAGAACACCCTTCCAGATGCCTCCCTCTCCCGCCTGCCTTATCCTCCTGGCCCCCGAAGCTGCTTGGATTAAGATTTCTCCCATTTCCCCTTATGTGTTTTCAGCAGCATCCCTTCTTTCTCCTTTAGGCTATATATTTCACATGTCCTTAACTGTTCTGCATACAGTGTGCCCAGTCAACAACAGAATGAAGAGGACAGAGAAGCCTCGCACTGGCAGGCTTTTTCTTCTGTGGTACTGTTGCCAGCAACTAAAGTCTCTTAAAATTAGTAAGAGACTTGTCTCCCCACTCCATTAAAAGAGCCAGACTTCATGTTATTCCCCTAGATTAGTTCCTTCTGGAATGAGTGCCACTAACCTGAGGACCAGAAGGGCACTGGGCAAGGACTGATCACTTCTCATATAGTTTTTCTTGCTGTCTTTAGATTTAAGTGAAAGGAGAAAATACAGATGCAGAGTGAGCACAATTCATCAGAATCATCAAATTGGCCTTTTTCTGTTTCAGGCTACCCTACCTGTAAAGAAAAAATTAAGAGACGACCCGGCGGTAGGTCTGAAGTTATCTATAATTACGTGCAGCGTCCCTTTATCCAGATGTCCTGGGAGAAGGAAGAAGGAAAGAGTCGCCATGTGGATTTCCAGTGTGTTCGAAGCAAGTCCCTCACTAACCTGGTAGCTGCTGGTGAGGATGTCTTGGAGGACCAGGAGATATTAATGCACCACCCGCCCCAAGTGGATGAACTCGACCGGCTAAATGCCCCCCTTGTTCAGATGGTTTCTAGTGACTTTCAAGATTAGGACCACGTTGGGTCCAGCCCTCGCCACAGCTCTTGTGTGGGACGCCATGGCCAGGCTCCCCATCGTCCCTGTGGTTCTCTCTGCCTGGCGTGCTTCTCCCCTACCTTTGGCCTTTCCTGTAATTGTGTTCTTCTCGGTGAGTCTGGGCCTCCGGCAGGGGATGAAGTGCTCCGTAATCAGGCTACCAGCTCTGCAGCAGGCCTGGTAAGTTGAAAAATTGGGGTCTGGTGCTGTTCACCAAGTCTCTGCAAAAGCAGGAAGGAAGTCAAGACTCCTCTTCCTCGTAGTGAGCAAAGCAGCCCTCATCCTTTATACTCTGGTTTTGCTGGTTTTGTTTTATATCAGGCAAATGCATAGTAAGTAGTAAAGGGACCAAAGGTAAAAAGAGACTGTCTTCTAGCAGCTGGCACTGAGATGCTCACAGGTTAGTGAGAAGCTGTTCCTGAGGCTTCTGCACCCAGACCGCGTCTAGAATGGGCTCACTCGGAATCTCAAAAGGCAGTTCTTGAGAGCCAAAGTTGTTTCCTCATTAATGCAGCGAGCAGTCCAACACTGCACAGGTTCTTTGGCAGGAAGAATGATGTAACGATGTTCATGAAACCTTTTTAGCTTCAAGGTTTATGAACTCAGATTGCTGAATAATTTGGAGAGAGATGACTCTGGGGCCCCCAGATCTGGCCAGCGGTGTTCTCCTGCCTGGGACCCTTCGGCACACTGTTGTGGATGTGGCGGGGAGGCCAGAGAGACAGTTTAAAGGCTTTCGTGGGGAGGACAGAAATTCCTCACCAGTGCTCAGGTCTTAGATTTAAGAGCACCGGGGAGAAGGCATTTTCAGTGAAGCTGGACGGGAAAAGTCACCAGCAGACTCTCCTCCCAGTGCAGGAAGGATGTCTCTACGCAGGCTCTTCTCATGCCATGAAGTTCGGAGGGTGTCTGAATTTCCGTTTTAAAATACCCTCATCACTCCACACACTGGGTGAGAAAATGATACTAATGTGCCAGGGGTGGCAGCACGTGCCTGTAATCCCAGCACTCAGGAGAGGAGGCTGAGGCAGGAGAATCGCTGTGAGTTCAAGGCCAGCCTGAACTACACAGCAAGACCCTGCCTCAAAAAACCAAAAAAAAAAAAAAAAAAAAAGAAACAAAAAAAACCCAAAACTGAAAAGAATGAAAATGATACTAATGTGATCCCCAGAGGAAGAGCAAGTCAAAGGGAAGTCAGGTCCAGGCCTCATTGCCTGGTTCACTATCAGCTCTGTTAACACTGCAGGGAGGGTGACAGTCCGGATCAGTCTCCCCAGACCCCACCTTCCTGGGACCTCTCTGGTTGTCAGTGGCAGAGCTAAATTTTGTCCAAAAGCTAGACAGGTATCTGGACTCATCTCCCATTTTCTGCTCAGAGTCCCCCACCCATCATAGATTGTGAATAGGCACATAGTTTCCTTCCAGTTCTTTAAGAACACGGCTAGTGTGCTTAAATTCTTTTCCCATAGGGCAAGTTAACTAGATTCCTCCAAAAATGAAGTCAGGCATCGAGAGACCCTTTTTCCTGGCTTGAGGAGTAAGAAATTGTTTGGCCTCAAACTCCTGGCCATCCTCCTGCCCCCACCTCCCAAGTGCTGGGATCCCAGGCCCGCGCCACCATCCCGTCTTAAGGATGTTCCTAAGAAGGGTGTCACAGGTGCTTGTGGCCAGCAGCACGGTGGGAGTCGGGTGTTCTGTTCCTCACTGGGAAACGGTGGTGGGCGGTTAAACTGAGCCATCTGTCACCGAGTTCTGATAACCGCTGGTGTCTGCTTACCCGGTAAGGGTGAGGGTTGTTCATAACAAGTGGCTGATACTTGAGGTCGGGTTTTGCCTTGGCCTTGCCAGCACCACATCCGTACCCACTAGCAGCTGACCTGCCCGGTGATTGCCTAACGGTGCTTCCTTCCGCCTCAGTGGCTTCCATGCCATTGCAAAGGACATTTGAATCACCTGATGTTTGTGTTGGTGACGTGAATAACTTCTCTTTTAAGTGTAAACATGCACAGCTAACACTTTAGTTCTTGCTTAGGTACAAAGTTACGAAAGTAGGGTGTGTACTTGACACTTTATTCTGTGTAACTATTTATCTTCCCCAACGCCAGACATCTAAGTTAACATGCTTTTGGCCCCAACCAGTGGGGTTTGAGGATGTGGAAATCTGTGAAGGTTAATCTGCAAGTGTCATCGATTGGTGGTGACTAAATGAAAAGGGGACCACAGATTCCTTCTGGTAGAAGAGTTTCTTCTGTACCCGCCACTCTCTGCCAGGACCTTAGTTAGCATCACTGCAATTTAGTGGGCCGTCAGTCCTTGTGGGAAGGAGGGCCAGGCATGGTCGTCCCCTTCAGAGTCAGTTACTGGCCAGACAGGCAAAAGGGGGAACTTGGGTTTGGTGTCTTTTCTAAGTGCCTAAATAAGTAAGCCAGGCTGTTTATCCATTTTTGTAAGACAGCGATTTTATCCAGAGTATTCGAGAGCTTCTCAAGCCAAGATGACTTGAATTGAGGTTCAGCATCTTGAGTTTGTGTCTCCGTCGTATTTCACATAGTTGGTTAGGAAACATTCACCATCAAGAGAGTAAGGAGATGGTGTTAAAACTTGTCACATTATTTCATGGTTTCTCCAAAGTGGAGGAAGGGTATTGAAGGAGTGACAGCAAAAAGGATAAGGAAGATAAGGTAGCTGGATTTCCTGCACAATATGTGACAGCCAAAATCATTTGAACTAAATCTTGAGGCCAGTGTGGTATCTGATGTATACAGGTTGATGAAAGTAGCGTGGCGCAGGCCCAGTGAGGGAAGGTGTATTTTCAGATAGTGTTCCAAAGTGTCCGTCTCTTTAACTAATCAGAGCACAGGCTTTAACTCAAACTGTCATCCAGTGTAATGTGAAGTCTTTTTTTAGAAATCCAGAGTTTTTAGTAAGCATTCAATGCCTCTTCTTGCCATCATTTGGAACCTGTTAAAAGTGGACAGAGCTCAGAGAGCAAGCCCAATGCCCCGGTGGGGCGGGCGCTGGGTTCAGGGTGGATCTGCACTGCTGAAAGGAGAGTGCATCTCCTAAAGGGACAGTGCTTGCAGATGTCGCCTCTTTACCTTGTATTTAAAGTTGCACTTGTTCACCTACCAGTGTTTATGAAATCCTAATTTGGGATGCTTTTTTTTATAATAAAATACTATCATTTGTGTGTCTGTATGCTTTTTTTTTAGCAGGAAATAAAACTGCAGGCATGTCACTAACAGGGACGTAAGGGGAAGGAAGCAGAGCCTCTTCCTTCCTTGGGGAGATGCAGGTCGCCCACTGAGCCTGCACTTTTCTCCCAGTTTCTCTTGAGCTGCTGCTTAATTTACATTCCAGAGCCCGGTCCAGGCAAGGTGGGACACAACTAATCACAACTACCCTGGAGGCTGGGTCAGGGTGATCGCATGTTCAAGGCCAGCCCGGGCAGCAAGACCTTGTCTCAGAATTCCTGAAAGTGACGGGACTCCAGCCCAGCACTTGCCTCGCATGTGAGGAGCACATGCTGGAGACAGACGGCCTGTGGAGTGTGCTGCACGCTGAGCACGCTCAACCACAGCTCTACCCTGACGGCTGCTTGCTTCAAGGTGCTTTCATAGTCACGTGGAGCCGACAGACAACAGGCCAGGTCAGTCAGGAAGCCCAGAATGGTGGAGCTGCTGCTGGGTAGAGGGCTCTGCAAGAGGCTTCCGAAGTCACACGTGAACTGGTACTGGACTGTGCGGGGAGGAGACTGTGGTGGCCAGCAGACACATGAGCAGAGATGCAGGCAGAGCAAGGAAGGACTCTGGTACAAAGACATCTGGACTTTAAACCACTGGGAGCCCTGGGGGGTTTATGGAGACGGTGGACCAGACCTGAAATTTGAATTTCTCCAGAAGCAGAGGAGAACATGCCTGGAAGGGGAAGGAGCAGATCCCTGCAGTGGACTAGGGAGTGATGCAGAGCCCCCCACAGCATAGATGGCCATGTCCTGAAGTCTACCCAAGAGAGCCCTGGGTGAATGAAGGCCAAGTTTCTGGCTTGGGCCTCCGGGTGGACTAAACTGGCTCCCAACAGCCCTTGGGAACAAGAGGAACTCTGTTTAGATAGCCTCTGAGGCTAAAGCGTTCCAGGCGATTTTCTCGTGGGTACTTGGGCAAGAGATGTAGAGTGGGTCAGGTCAAAGGGTCTTTGAAGCTACAGAAAGGGAGGGATGAGTATAGAGGGCAGAGGCTGGACCCAGCTTCCCTGAGCCCGGACAGTGCCTTGCATAAACATGTTGATGCAACGTTCTGATGTTTGTACACAACGGGGTTAAAAGACGCCACTAGTACTCTGCTGCTTTGAATTACAAGCCACTCTGCTTTAAAACATCATAAATTTCCACCATGGTTTTCACACAGTTTATTCAGAAGTTTACAAGTTAAAATGTGGGCATTTCCCCTTTAAATTGGCCCCTGCCACTCCCCAAATCTCTACCACTATTCCTGTTACTTCTCTACTCGCTGACCACACTCCTGCAAAACACAGCGGGGTCAGGACCCCAACTATTTGGTAATACAAAGACTACGAAGTTACACAAAAATCTCATTTACTTCCCTTTCACTAACAAGCTACGAATGAAAGATTAAGGGGCAAACATTGCGTTCATCCAGAGTCAAGACTTCCCTAACGTCGTTCTTCCTTTGTCTAAGACACTAAAACCCAAAGCAGTTTCACTTACAACTGTAACTGACAGGCTGTTTTCTGAATGGTTAAGCTGGGGCTCCCTTTCCCTCCAAAGTGGACCTTCGCAACCTCAAGACTAACAGGAAGCAGTCTCCTAGAGTGGCCTGGCCACTATACAACAGGCGGCTCCCACACGGGTGCAAATGATGCTTTAAGAGCTTTCAAAACTCAAAACCACAAACCAATAATGCATTAATAGGGAACCTCCACATTTTTCTGATGCAGCAAAAGTCCCCTAAGGGTGGTGGCAGCTGTGACAGAGAAGGCACTTGTGCTAAAATTCAGAGGGTCTCATGAGAGAACGCCACTGTGGAGAGGCCTGGTCAGCAGAGCTGCAGGCAACCCTTTAGGCTAGGAGAGCTCCCCCAGGAAGGCATCTGCAAAGGAAAAATTCGTAATCATGATTCCAAGGCAAAGTGGCTACTGAAAGTCAGGAGAGGAGACACACCAAGAGGGAAGACAAAACATGGCTGACCAGGGCTTGAGAAGTGACTTTACAGACAGACTGCCTGCAGGCTGTGCCCGCTCTGCCAGGCTCTTCCCTCAGCAGCCCCAGGAGAGCCTGGGATCCTGCGGGAGCAGCCCCTTAGCCGCAAGGCTCCAGGCCTCCTGCTTCTGGCCAGGCTCTCCTCCCTGTTCCCAGGGATCAGCTGAGTTCCTGCAGGCAGCACAGGCGGGTACTGCTTATCCACAGCAATAGCTGTCTCGGTGGTTTTCATCGAGCCGTAAGAGAAAGTGAGGGTTCGCACATGATCCAGACTCCTTGGTGATGGCCAGCGGTTTTCCGGGCCTGTAAGAGCTGTCGTACCCCGTCAACACTCAGAAGAGCAGCACGAGTCTTTCTGACGGGTGGGAAGGACAGGTGAAGCAGTGGACCGAGGGTCTGTATCTTAGTACCATAAATAAAGTGCACCATGGATGGAGGCTGTGAAAAGCCACTCGCCGAGCTGAGGTATGGAAAGAAACTACCATCACCATGCCTGGGGATGGCTGGTAATTCCCTTCACCCAGGATGTTGGCTGCTGAGACTTTCATTATTGCTTTATTTCCTTAGTACTGTGGAACCTTTAGCTATATAGGAAAAAGAAATACTTGGCTTGGCCAATGGCACGGTAGCACAGGATTGGCTGATACTCGGTGAGTACACATTGTAAGCTCAGTAAGGCTGGATGATCGCTGCTTTCCCCCTTCATTCTGATCAACTTAAAAAAATGCAAATTCTTTTTTAAAACACCTATCAAATTGGCTCATGATGCTTCTAAGAAGCAAGACAGCTGTTTATGGCTGATGTAGTGGAAATGGTGGTCACTGTTCTAGCAGTTTTCAGAGGCGTGATGGAAGAAAATTCACTTATCACCCTTCAGGAGACTACTATGACATATTGATGGGTGCCACGAATTTCTTGGAGTCTCTTTCCAAAGAGTGGAAGAAAACCATGATGTTATACAAAGACCTCCCTCCACTTAGAATTCCGTCACAAGGGTCCTATTTTGCTGCTTTCATGTAGGAAGGTATTGCCCCCCTTGCAGTCAGGCCCTCGAAGCGCTTGTACGTGTAATTAATGAAGACCCAGTCTTTGTTCTTGTAGTCAGTCTCAGGGTGGTTACTTGTGGCCACTGGGAAAGAAATAGATGTGAGAGTTGATTCACTGCCTTACCCCAATGGACTACCCATTATCAAAGACACGACAATCTGAAGAACGCACCACAGTTTCTATGTGGAAAAGGGGATTTTTCACTGTGGATTTTCTACATTCACTTGCCTATGTTCTTTGAACCTTGTACTTCCACACAAATATTTTAAAAGTTATTTTGCCACTCCTGTCATTTCAGTTTACCTAACCTTAAACTTAATAACTAAAGAACAGGTTTTTGTGACTTACCCACCCAGCTGAGTAATTGTACTCATTTTCCATTCACCAAGGTCTCACTGCTACCCAGCATTAGTACTGCAAAAATACTTACAAAGAACTTAGAGAACTGGAGTTCCTCCTCACGTTCTCTACCCTGATTTGTAAACACCATCCCAAAATTAAGGGTGAGGGTGGAGAAATAACATGATTAGAAGGCAGCAGAGGCAAGGCTGGTGGAATTACCTGTTGGCTTAAGAATATCAGACTCTGGGAACTCATCGAAGTTTGAAGTATCATCAATGCTTTTGATTTCAATAGATATTGCAGCAGGTCTCTCTCTGCCAACAGACATGCCAGAAATTACTATGGTTAGTACTCACATGGCTCACATCGCGTCTTTCTCCAACAAGACTGCTGTGGTCTGACGTGGGAAGATTATTCACTGGCAGGCAGCATTTATTTTCTCTGAAAAGCTTGTGAATGCTGACCAAAAAAGCCAACTGACTACATCCAACCAATTAATTATGAGTAACTCAATCATTTATGGCTACACAGGAAGGAACAGTAAGGGAAACTAAAACTTCCCTGAGATGAAGAAAGAATTAAGGTGATTATGTACATGTACCAGTCCCCATGAGGAATGTAATCATTATATACTGCAAACACATACTAATAAAAACTAAAAATTTAAAAATAAAATCCTCCTGATGATCTGCCTTGTCTACTAAAAGGAGAAACTGAAGCTCGAAGTGTCCCCTCACATAAGGCTCCACCTTTCTTCCACTGGCGGTACCAAAGAGCAGGGCTAAAAACAGAGGCGGAAAAGGTAGAAATCACAAGGAAGCAAACGGAACACACCATAAAATGAAATGACAACTTCCTCGCTGGTATTTAGCAATCAATGCATGCCAAGTAAGAATGTCTAGGGTCACAGCAGGCACTGGCTGCACTCTACCACCACCCCCAGAACAATCTTCTCTCTTTCCTTCGCCGCTTCCTTCTGCACACCCCCTGGCATCCTTCTTCCACTCACTTCTCCCAGGAACGGCTTCTGTGCTGCGGGCTGGGACAGTCTCCCTGGCGGGACTCAATGGTGGAGTGGTCGGGCAAGAGCAAAGACAGCGCATTTCCTAGATGCTCCCTTCACCGTGGCGCCCAGGGTCCGCTTCACTGCGGGTAACTGCTGGATGCAGTGTCTGCCCTGGCCCACGGCCTGGCTCCCAACCTTCACCAGGAATGAATGAACATCCAGGAAAGAGCCTACATTTCTAAAAGGCTCTCTTCCCTTTTTTAGCTTGACAATGATGGTGGTTCCAAATTAGCATTACACAAACCACAGACTTTCTGAAATAATGTCTTATAAGGGTATACCTGATGTGTTCCCAGTCAACACCTTCAAAAAAAGAATTACTTTTGATTTCCTCAACTCCAGGGGCGCCAATTCTATGCTCCCATTCACAGCAGAATCTGGAAAAGACAGATGCCTTTCAGCATACCTCAAATAGTTTCTTCAGGAAAAAAAAACAAAAAAAAAACCCCAAGAATGATCTCTTTCTCACTTTCTCTCTCTCTCTCTCTCTTTTTTTCTCCTAAGAGGAGAAAAAGAGGCAGCAGGGGACAGAACCAAGAGATAATGAAACAAATGTTTAAAAATTCATTCATGCCATAAAAGCTGAGCGGGAGGTGTGGATAGTTCTGATACCTCAGAATTAGATCCTTGGCTTTCTCAGAGACAGGAACTTCTGGAGGAAAGGTCAAAGTTTCTTTCCAGTTCATCACCTTCTTATATGTCTCTTGAGGGGTCTCAGAACAGAAAGGTGGGTAGCCTGTAACGAAAGAGGGTCTTTGGAGCTTTTACACCCTAGAACTCTGAATCTGAGGTTATTCTCTTTAACACAGCTGTGTATGTCTTCAACGACTACTCGGTCCCTGTGTCCATCCCTCTCTGACACAGACAAGGTTTCCACTCATCCCAGAAAATGTCATGTTTCCCCAAACTCCTAACCCCAAAGTGAAACTGTTCTTCTGGTGCCACCAGGGAGACAGTAACAGCTGGAGCTGGGAAAAGAACATAGTAGAGATGCAGATGTGGGAATCAGCATGCCGAAAGAAACGAAAGGATGAAACACAATTACAAACCAACTCCATTCTAGGAATACCCTGTACAGCTAAAGTGCTGAACAGGTTGATTAAGAAAAAGCACAGGTAGGCTTCAAAAGTGGTGGCCATGCCTCTTCTTGAGAGGCACAAGCCACAGGATCAACACCCAAAAGCTGCTACCTGCCCGGCCCTCCGCATCGTATATCCACCTCCACAGGCCTCCACTCAATGATCCCAAAGAAAAGGTGGCTGAAGACCCCATGCCCAGTCATCCACACAGACTCACTCTGCTAGTGTTCGATGACGCAGGGCCACCTCCACAGGTGTGTCCCTAAATGCAGAGACACACCATTTAAATAGGAGAGAGAGGCCAAAGCATTCCATGCTTTGAAGGCTGTGAGAGAGGAAGGGGACAGTGAATTATACATGAAGAGTGAAGGAAGCAATCATAGCCAAGTTTTCTGCATATGAAGTATGATCAAAAAAATAGCCTTGCAAGCACAAGGCCTTGAGTCAATCCCCAGCACAAAAAAAAAAAAAAAAGAAAGAAAGAAAGAATGTGTTATTTACTGTAGTAAAATTTAAATATTCACTATAGTTTATGATCATCCCTTAGACAACAGATGTTCATTAAGTGCTAGTGACTAAAAGAACTACTATATGGAGAGGATGAAAGCACAGAAGAACAACATAGTAAACGATCAGAAAGGAACCACAGGATGCCAGGAAGTCTGAGAATATAGTGGGATACATTTGATTGACAAAGTTATCTACAAAACTTCACTTGGAAAGACAAGTGGGGAAAAGCACCTAGACTGCCCTCAATTGAAACAGCCTAACGTCCGCATAGAAGTCTTTCGTGGATGCACACAGAAAGTCCTCTGGAACATGCAACTTACCGATGAGCATCTCATACATGATCACCCCAAGCGACCACCAATCACAGAGCTTGTTGTACCCGGTCTGCATGAACACCTCGGGAGCAATGTAGTCAGGAGTGCCTACTGTGGAGAAGGCCTGAAACATGTACCACACGTCAGGGAGGCCCCGCCACACAGCGTGGTGCCCAGTTCTGTTCTACAGGCACCACCGGGAGCTGCCCCCAAACTAAAGAAGCAGGATGGCCCGGTGGTTTAATGCAAGATTGATTTGCCAGAGCATTTTCCAAATTAACAATAAAGCTTTGTTAATGAGCTGAAAGAACCACCCTAAATACATCCAAAGCTCGTAATTCGCAAGGTCAAAGGTACCTTATCACAACTAGCACCGTAACTTACTGAGCGCCTGCGAAGTAACAGGCTCTGTACTACTTGGTGTGTATACAAGCCTGTTTAATCCTGACAAAACTTCTACATTTCTACCAAGAGGACCTTCTGAGTACAATGATGGAGATTAAAAAATTTCTGACATTCCAAATAGCTTTGGCCAAAGCCTCAAATAGTTAAGTGGCAGAGTTCACTTTGGAGATTAAATATCTTGCTCCAAATCATCCCTCTTTCCAACATACATATTCTCTGCCTTGAGAAAATCACATAGGGAGTATTTATATACTCATATATCAAAAGCTAAAGTTATATCCTATAGGTCAAATGTTTATACATATCTATTTACCAACTTACTCATTTCTGTAAATAGTTACTGGAGGAACAATTTCTAAATTTCAGTTTTCTATTCTAATACATAGCAGGACTGCAAAATTCTAGGAGAAAATACAGTCCGATGTGTTTCACATCTGAGTGTTTACCATGTGTGAGGTTCTATTCCAGATGCTTTCAATATTCTATCACCTTTAAAATCAAAATTTCAGCTGTGCTCTTTTTAAAGTACTTGTTATGAAATGTAAGACATACAGAAAAAAATACAATGCAACACACATATAGCATCCCACATTAGAAGGTAATAATCTGCTGTATTTGAATTAATCATCTTTTTTTTTTTTTTGAGACAGGGTCTCACTGTGTAGTCCAGGCTGGCCTTGAACTCACTGTGTAGTCCAGGCTGGCCTTGATCTCATGGTGATCCTCCTGCTCAGCCTCTCTAGTGCTGGGATTACAGACATGTGCCACCACACCCAGCTGTCTTTTTTAAAAGAAATGAAATTACAGAAACAAACTCTGCCTTAAATACTCCTCCTCCCTTCCCAATGAGGTAAGAACTACCCAGAAGTTGCTGTGTTGATCTTGTGTGAATATGCTCATAAATTATATATTATTTTTGTATATTTAAACATTTAATAAAGAGTTTCATACTATCCTGCATTATTCTTCAATATTATAACTTGGTTTTCTTTACATTATGGTTTTGAGATTTACCCATGTGGCTCTTGTTCACTCATTTCCATTATAGAAATAAATCACAACTGTCCTCTGTCCATTCTTCTATAAACGCACACTTAGGTTGCTTCCGAAGCTTCACCTTGACAACGTGTGAATACACATTCCCGAGCCCCACACAGGAATCTCTCTGGGGAGCACATGTCCGCTGTGGCAGGATTGCCGGGCTTATCAGCCATCCTCCAAGTGTCCTCCAAAGCAGTTATTCCTACTGGAACCAGCCGGGTAGGAAGAAGCTCCTGATGTTCTGCAGCTCACCAACACTTGGCTTCGTCATCCTTAAGTTTTACGTACTGTAAGTATCTTCTCCTGGTCTGAGGCGTATTATTATTATGGTTTTTGAATGAAGTAGTATTTGTCACATACCAAAAATATGTCATGTATATACATGTATAACTATCAAACTCTGAGGCGTAAGAATGAAATGAATATCGATGAGTTCAACTGAAGAACGAAATGCCAGTATCATTAAAACCTGTATTCCTCTCCACACCATCCCGCCTCACCTCCTAACCACTGTGCTGAATTCATATTTATTATTAACTTTTTCAACAGGAAATTAATTTTGTTACATCTCTGTAAATGAGATTTTATTTAGTTTTTGTTTTCGAGCTCTGTAAAAATAGTATCGTTCTACATGCAGGCTTCTGCTATTTGATTTTTCCTCTTAATCTTGTTTCTAAAATTGATCCACACTGTTACATGTAGCTGTCTTTCAATTATTTCCATTGCTGTCAAATGTCCTATTCCAGAAGATAGCTATTTTCCTGTGAATGAGTACTGGGTTATTTTCAGAGTTTTGCTATTAGAGAAAATGCACCAAACACTCTTCTCTGAGTCTCCCGTGCACATGTCCAGGGTTCCTCTGAGTGTGCGACCAGAGGTAAAGCTGCAGGGCTCTTGCACCATCTGACTGGGCTTTCCACTTGCTTAGGTCTTGATATACAGAGACTTTCTGCCCCTTTAAAGTAGTAAAATAGGTAGAAAATTTCCTTGATGATTTGTGGTGCCTGTATCTAATTTAAAAATCTTGCTTTGCTGAAGTCAGAAAGATATTGCCTTGTACTTTCTTCTTAAAGTTTTAATTTTCATTCAGCATTGATTTTTATGTACAGTGAAATTAGGGATCCATTTTTATACAGATAATCATAAATTACTTTTTAAAATACAAATGTTAAATAACATAAATGCCCTTGGGTTTTTAAATTTTGTTTCCTGTGTGTCTTTTAAGCTTTAAAGCCTGAATCGGATTGGACCCTCCCCCCAAATCAGAAGTATTTTCATTCTAATCATAAAGGAAAAAAACTAGATACTCCTTCATTTAGAGATTAGATTTATTCTGGCGAAGATAAACATTAAGTAAATCCTACTTGATCAAGGATTAGACAACTAGAGCTGTACTGCCACAGGAAAACAATTTCTTCAAGACACCAAGATGTTAAAACAATTTGTGGATGCACATGTACCATCTCCACCGAAGGGATGTACATATTATGTACTGCAAACGTGTACTAATAAGAAAAAAGCCAACTGAAGGTTCATACCTACAAAGGTTAGGCGTGATGTTCTCACTCTGGAGCTAGAGCTGCCACGCGACCCTGCTTTGCTTTTCTGCAGTGTTTGTGTGAGACAGAGCCTTCTCAATGGAGGGGCCGCTCCTCCACACCTTTGTCTGCTTTCCACACTGAGGTGTCCTCCAACGCCAACCTCTTATACCTACACCCTCCTTTCTTTGGTTGTCTGAGTATTTAGAGTGTTGGTGAGAGCTGCAATCTAGAAGAGCTCTATTGGTTGAAAACAGTCATGTCAATCACATCATATGTTCTAAATCTTAGGACTTCATTTTTAGAGTTTTATTGGAAATAAGGCAGCTTCATTTCCTATTAATCATTTCCATCAATTCTACCTTGAAAGAATAAACAGACAAAGGTCATACATACCATCTCTTACTTTTGTGGTTTAGTAATTTCAAGCTGACTCATTACTTAATTAGGTACAAGGGGCTAAGGCTACCCACAACCACATCACAATTTAAAACATTACAGTACAACTTAAACAGCCAAGGAGCAAAGCTGAAACCTCTGCTTTTTTCGAGGGTCCCCAGAAGACTGAAAAGCAACAGGGTGGGGAAGTCATTCCACACGGTATATTAGGCTCAACAGAGCAGGACGTTTACATTCAGCTTGGTGCTGGCTGAATGAGCTCACTCACAAAAGTCAAAGGAGGAGCATCCAGAAGACTAGGAGGTGGCTTTATCTAAGTTGTGAAGGGAAGTAACACGAGGGTGACCTTAATTTACACCTTCCCTTTTCTACTGTGAACAGAAAAGGCATGAACCTTACTCACTGCATCAGGGCCTTAAATTCAATTTTCAAAAAACTTTCAAAATGACATATAACCCCCTAATACGGAAACCATGAAATCTCTTTCCTCATAGAACTATGAATGGTTCCTAGTGAAGGTGATGTGACCTTCTGGGGCATGTCAAGAAGCACAAAGTTTTGGACTCAGTATAAAGACAACTTAAGGTGCTTAAACTTAATTACTCCCAAAATAAATGTGAGCACAATAACCAAAAATTAAATTCTGACCTCTTTTAAAAAAAGAGAAAAGAACTGTGGGTGTGCTCAGTGGTAAAACATCTGCCTAGCAGGTATGAGGCCGCGGGTTCAATACCCAGCACCACCAAAATCTTAGAAGATTCCTTACCATTTGGTAGCTTCCAGAACATTTTAGAGTTACACATCAGTTTCCCCATAACAGAGGGGCTATCATTTAAGAGAGTCTTCAGGGACAGATCACAATGTTAACTGCGTGGGAGAATCTCCAAAGTCTCTTAAACCTCAGATACCCAAATCCTGGAGACCAAGTGCATCAGAATCTCCGTGGGCAAGGAGCAGGATGTCAGTGTGTTCTGAGGTTCCTGAAGGGGTTCCACATGCAGCCATGACTAAGAGCCCTGCTCTATGGAAAGACATAACAGAAGTACCTGGCCGCTTTGCTCCCGACACTCCCTAACTCCTCGATGAACTATGTAAACGGTTTTCAAGCACGGACGGAATTCAGAAGTTTAGAGTATCCTAACTCAGGAGGAAAGGAGACTGTGTTGAATGAACTGTAATGAACGTAAGTATTCTCAAGTAGTATCAGAAAGACAGCCAAGATTCAGTTACCGCAACTCCGGAGGTGTAACATAAAATCTTCATCCCTGAGGTTCCAGTGATGAGCTTTAATGAACCCAAACAATGCGAGTCCTTCCTTCCTCCCCGGCCCCCTACCTGCCTGCCTTCCCTTCTTTCTTCCTTTCTTTTCCTCCCTCCCTTTCTTTTTCTATCAAGACAGGGTCTCACTATGTGGCTCAGGCTGGCCTCAAACTCACAATCCTCCTGCCTCAACCTCCTGAGTGCTGGGATTACAGCTGCGCACCACCAAAACTGGTTTTTTTCTTAAACAATCCCACAGGCTTCCACTTTCACATAGGACTGGCATCCACTTACTAGAGACCTACTAAATTAGTTATTAAAGGTCCTATAGAGAAGTCTAATTCATACTTTATGGCGTAGTCTGGCTGAAACACACCATATGTGGCAACCTGCAAGGTACCACTGTCTATGCAGACATATGTTATACTTCATATATGAACCTACTAATCAGCTATATTGTTCAGTACAAATATTGTTCAGTACAACTTTACAATGTTGTTGCAGCAACATTTCATACTGGTGAATTTATATTATTTAAATAACTTACAACATACTATCAAGGTAAATGCAATAAAGTTACTCATTTTTATGCTTGGGGCATAATTTTATATGTGTACATACTCAAATGCTTTTGAAATAATAAAAATTTCCTTTATATTTCTCTGTAATTTTGATTACCAAGTACTTTTTTTTTTTAACCAGAAAGAAAAGATGAGCAGAGGAACTGAGGAGTCTTGGCAAGGAAAGAAGGAACAGGAAGGAAAGGTATTGAATTACCACCCTAAAAGATCAGAATGGGGCCACTCATTCAAAATGTCATAAGCAAAACAACCTAGTATTACCAGCTCTCCTTCAAAAGATAATCCTTTTGGTGCTACCGACATGACAGTGCTCTATTAAGGTCATCCTACAAACGAGGAATATGCTGCAAATATCTATTACATGCAAATTTATATGCATATTTCTGAACTTAGCTGTACTTGGTTGTAGCATTTCAGAAGCCACAGATACTACTTACCAGCTGACGTCTGTTTCTTTTCCAGGTTTCTGCTTTCCTTTTGGAATTCATGTTCTGGAAAGCTGAAAGGAGAGAAAACAAACTCTAATCAAAGTTCCGAAGGGACTGTTTACTGCTCTGGAGACAGCCAGCTTAAATCGCATGAAACCCTACGTTGCAGTATC
>PVJO010012951.1:0-53450 GCA_004026905.1 Hystrix cristata | reverse complement strand
GGCCCAGCTTTTCCCAGCATCCCACAGCACCTTCCTGTTTACACCTCCAGGATGTCTGTGGGGCTGTGTTTTAGTGGCAGCAGGTGCTAAGGACTGGAGTCCTTCCCCTGCTCAAAATGTGCTTTGCCCTCGATATACCTTGGGCAGGGGACTAAGTCTTTAAGTCCACAGTGAAGAAGGCCCAGCCTGGGGAAAAAAAACACATGCGATGTCAGAAGCTTATGGTTCCTTCTCCCTGTCCTGGCATCTTTCAGGCTGTGTTCCCGAGGGGAGATGGCTTAAGCAACAGGAGGAAGACAAGTTCCATCTTTACTCATCTTTTGGAAGTGTCCTGTTACTGGCTCTGGCCACATTAACTCTTTGTTACTTGAACCTAACCCGTGCCCCACCTCTTGGCCCTTTGGAGTCTTGAACAGATCACTTCTGCCTGCTGGTATCAGCTGCCTCTCTGAGACATTTGGAGGATTAAGTGGGTGTGTGTGGAAGCACCTGGCAGGGCCCCTGGTGGAAACGCTCTGTAAGAGGACGTAGTCATGGTGACTGAGCCGATCTCTCTGTGCCTGGTCATTTCAGGCCCAGGCTGTCCTTCCTGCAGAGATGGGGTGAGACTCTGATGGAGGGGAGAGTTTCTTCAGGATGTTTTCAGAATGCTGATGTGGCTTTATGCAAAACTGTGATCAACGCCTTTGAAAGGGGACAGTGGCAGGTGAAAAGCACATTGACCTTGAAGTCTCTTGACCTTGAAGTTGCATGGGGCTGCCCCGGCGTCTCAGGGCCTGCTTTCTGGCCTGTTGTGGCTCTTTTTCAGAACGTGCCTGTGTGTGCCTGGCCTGGGGTTGGCATCTGGCAAGTAGGTGCTCAGGAGCTCAGTCCCTGGTCCACACAGGCCCAGGCTTGGGACTGGAGAAGAGGAGAGTAAGCTAAGGGAAGTCTTTCCTGTCAGTCTCTGCCCCAGCCCCAGCCCCAGCTTCCGTCGAAACCAGAGTGAAGTAGAACGAGAGGGTGATGTGGAAGTGAAACTTGGGCAATAACATCCTCAAATGTCTGCTTTGCACCCCATGAACTCTGGTTTTGTGCGTGTTGCTGTGTGCCTCAGGGTCCCAGGGGCCAGCAGCGGGCAGATGGGTCAAACAGGCCTGTGATGAAAATTACCACGTGGCGATTGCTGTGTATTCCGAAAGGGCGTCTGTTAGGGTCATTCCTGAACACCTTCTTAGCGCTCACCTTCTGTTTGTGATGGGGGAGGGAGATCCATCCTGCTGCTTAACAATAGTAATTAAGTGTGCAGCTGCTATGTGCTGGGAAACGAACACTGTGTGTCCCATACTCACCCATCCCGGGCCCTGGAGAGCCTGAGAGTGCAGAGACGGAGGGAAATGGAGAGTTTGTTTTTTCTGGCTGGCCCAAGCCCAGCCCCTCTGGGCCTGTTCCTCTCACTCCAGAACTGGACATGCTTATGGGGAGGCCCTGTGAAGGATGGACAAGCGTGTTAGGCGGGGCAAGAGTTGGGGATTGAAGAGGTACTTCCAGACCCTCTGGGCAGGCTCTTAAGGCCCAGGTGGAAGCCCACCCTTCCTTGGCTGCTGCATCATGTTGAGTGTTTTATGATTTTGATGCTTTTTTGTCTGTTTAGTAGTTTGGTAGCAATAGCTTTTCCTTAGGGAGCGTGGATGGGTGCCATGTCCTTTGCCTCTTTTATTTCTCCCTGTTACAGTGTCTGTGTGAGGCAGGTAGGGCAGTTGAGGAAACAGAAAACTTAGAGGCTAGTTGGATGCAGAGCTGAATTCAGATGTCCTGCGCCCCCTTCTGTGCCCTAGTGCCGGATTTGCTACGCTTGAGCAGAGCTCTCCAGATGGAGCCACCGACCCAGAATGGTGGTGGACGGGTCCGCCTTGGCCCTGCGGTGTGAGGCTGGGTGCGTGCAGGCCTCACCAGCCCTCCCTACCGAGCTGCCTCCTGCGGATTTGCAGGCCTGGAAGCTCAGGACTGACCTTCTCTTGTGAAGAGATGACTGGGCTACTTTGTGTGGGAGGTTTTGGGCAAATTCAGCACGAAACCAACTCATACTAAGAATGTGCCTCTTGATGTGCGTGGTGCTGGGCTTCGTGGCACGTTGCATGGTCTGCATTCCTCTGCCTCCAGGGACCCCTCAGGAGAAGGATTGTAGGGAAAGAAGGGCCTTGAGGCCTTGTGCTTAGAGGAGCTGAATTTGAAAGGAAAATTTGGTCTTTGCTTCTCACAGTATAGTTGGGATGAGAAAGTCGCTGTGGGATTTGCGCCTCTACCTTCAGTGCCCCCCACCCATTTTCTGTGTGAACTTGCTGGCACATTCTGTATACATGTTTCTTTCCTTTTTCCCAGGCATTTCATTCATCCACTTGTTCCTTGGTGGGTTGAGCTTGCTGGGTGGAGGGTCAGGAATCTTTTTTTTCATTAGTGAGGATGGGACCCAGGGCCTCATGCATATTAAGAAATTGCTCTACTGCTGACTACACCCTCAGCCTTTTTAAATTTCACTTTGAGATAGTGTCTTGGTCTTGCTAGGTTTCCCGGACTGGCCTTGAACTTGCAATCTTCCTGCCTCAACCTCCTGAGTACTGGGATTACAGGTATGCACCACCAAGCCTGACCTAAGAATCTGTATTTTTAGTGATCACTCTCAGGTGATTCTGAGGCTGTGGTCCCTGTCATTGGAAAGAGAAACACCTAGTCAGAATAATCTTGTGTGTGTGTGTTTGTTTGTCTTACCAGGGATTACTGATGTACGCTACTGCACCTGGCTAGAATTCAGTGGTGCCTCAGTTCATGAACTCGGTTCTGGCCACAATTCTTGTTGCTACCCGAGCTGGATGGGAACTGAATCACGTTTCCCTGTAAGGCCAACATTGAGCCTAACCATTGAATTTGATTTGGTTTTGGTCCAACTCGGTTTGTGACTGGTCTCTGCCTGACAGACCAGAGTTGCGTCCTGCTGAAGTTTGGAAGTTAGCACAGCAGGCAGGAACTCAGTGAAAATGGTTCCTGACGGTCCCTTGAATTAATTTCCCCCAAAGGACCATTTTCATACCCATGGTTGTTTGTATGTAACCCTCTACAGTAAACGCCAGTGTGTTGGATGTATGAAATAAACTACAGCAGTGAACAATATATTAAAGTGTGGTATAGGATGTGAAATAAAATAAATGTACTACATAGGACAAAACACGTTTTTAATTAAAGTTTTCTTTTCTTCTGGTTCTAGGACCTCTCACTGAACTACATCCCCAGCTGTTGTTTCATTTTTCATTTTGAGATAGTATCTTATACTAAGTTAACCAGGTTGGGTTTGAGCTTGCGATCCTCCTGCCTCAGCCTCCTAAGTACCTGAGATTGCAGGTGTGCACCGCTGCCCCTGGCTAGTTTTTTAAATTAAAAAAAAAAAAGAAATCATTTAAAAATCCTCATGCTTTGCGCATAACTGGCTGATTCAGTGAGTGAGGGTGTGAAGCAAGTGGCGTCAGTATGTGCCGTGACGCATGGGGGACATCTGCAGAAGGAAGAGTTGTGCTGATACCATTGTGGAGTACGTGGACTCACACATATGTGATTATTCCCCGAGTTCCTGGGCTTGGGTGCGATGACCCTTGGAGACCTCTTTTGATGTCTGGCTGTGCAGCGCGGAGATACAGTGGACAGGAAGGTGTGGCCTCTTGTCTGACTCCACCTTTTTTTTTTGAGACAGGGTCTCACTATGTAGTCCAGGGTGGCCTTGAATTCACTGTATAGGTCAGGCTGGCCTTGAACTTTTGACGATCCTCCTGCCTCACCCTGCTGAGTGCTGGGATTACAGGGTGCATCACATACCTGGGCTCAACTCTGTCTTTTTGAATAGAGTAGAGCCTCTTAGGTCGTAGCAGTGCCTGGATTCAGGCGCCCGTGGCCTTGTCATTTCGCCTGCATCTCCTGTGACTGGTTAATGCCCCCTGCAGAAGTTGGTCTGAACTGGCTTCAGCCACTCGGGCCCGGGACCCTTGGGTCTTGGTCCTCAAGGTGCTGCCTCCCAGTGAGTGGTCTCTTTCCCCAGCAGAGTTTTTCAAGGTTTCAGTGGTGAAATGCAGGGGAAATGTCAAAAAAAATGGCATCTGAATGCCTCTAATTTACCCAAGAACCCACTTTTCAGTAGGAAGAGAACACCCCAGGTATGACCTTCAGATGCCCTTGACCCAGCCTCATCCTCCCCGTGGATGAGGAGTGTCCTTGGAAAACACCTGCCTCCGAGCAAACTCATGTCCCGAGACCCTGGATGCTTCACACCAGGAGCAAGGAGCTGGTCTCTGTGCTCCAGGTGGCGCCTGGGGGAGAGAGAGCGTTTGATTCCACCCTCCAGCTTCTCCAGTGTGTCTTGGTGCTGCCAGGCAGCAGGGGACTCCCGGAAGTGCCGGGGGTGGCCCGTGCCAAGGTGCAGACGCCAAAGTGGCCCCGTTGTGATGCTGCAGAAGGTGTCACCTGCGTGCGGTCGTGCGCGTCCGTTTCTGTGGCTGGTGGTGTCCTCAAACGACCCTGCAGAGCGACCACAGCAGTGGGCGTCGGGGGCCAGGACACTCCCTCCGACCTGCTGAACTCACTTTTGGACTCTCCCCCGAAGGCCCAAGAAAACGGGCGGAACGGTGCCAGTGCCGGGGATCCTCAGTGCTGCTTGTCACGACACATTAACGGGGAGTCACCTGAGTGCCTGACAGCACCAGACCTGCCGTCGCTTGGGTGGGAGCTGCCCCACGGGTGGCATGGCGACACCACAGGGGTGGCGCACACTGGGAGGATGTAGAGAAGCGGTCTGTCATCGATGGGGGAAGGGCTTGAGGAAAAAACACTGAACTGGTGACAGAGATGTGTTGGAGAACGAATCTAGATGATTTTCCTTTCCTTTCTGTCTTTCATCTTTCTTTGTTTGTTTTTTGAGACGGGGTCTAGCTGTGTAGTTCATGCTAGCCTCAAATTCATGATGACCCTCCTGCTTCAGCCTCCTGAGTGCTGGGATTACAGGGGTGTGCCACTATGCCCGGATTGTCATTTTTTTTTTTTTTTAATCACAAGACCAGAGCTTTCCTCTTCTCTCTTGTCTTTCCTCTCCTCCCCTCATCTTCCCTCTCCTGTCCTCCCCCCCCTTTTTTTTACCTTTTCCCTTCCATGCTAGGGATGGAGCCCAAGGCTTTGTGATGTCAGCCAAGTGCTCTACCACTGAGCTACACCCCCAGCCCTTTCTATTTTTTATTTTGAGACAAGGTCTCACTGAGTTGTTGAGGCTGGCCTCAGATTTGGTGATCCTCCTGTCTCAGCCTCCCAAGTAGTTGGGATTACAGGTGTGTACTACCGTATCCAGCATTTTTTTTGTTCTTTCCTATGAAGATTAGCACCTTACTGTTTCCAGAAAAAGAAATAAATCCAAGTTTAGAGCACTTTGAAAATGAGATGTAACAAAATAGATCAGTTAATAAAACTCAGGCCCAGGCATCTTTGAGATAAAATACCGATAAGCCTGCTAACGGGAACGGGAGGAGACGGCTGGCAATTCCCGAGTTACCATGCCCGCCACAGTCACACTCGGCCTGCCCTGTGCAGGAGACACCCTTGGTGACACAGAGGTTGCGGGGTTTTTCTGGAATCACACCATTCCTCCCTGGTGGCCGCTGGTGGAATTAAGAGAATCTAGAGATCCAGAAACCTTTCTCAGGGAAGGCCGAGATGAGGGGCAGCTCTGAGGGACAGTAGCCAAGTACTTTCTGCTCAGGGGATGTCGTGTAAGCTCCAAGGTGAAGAGGATCTCGGTGGGAAGGAGGGAGCTCCTGCGGAGGATGAGCAGCCCTGCTCCTGTCCCGGAGAGGACATGCCTGGGACATGGGCGGACATGGGGGACAGGGGTGCGCCCCTGCAGATGGGCTGCTTTCCAGAAGCCTCTGCAGAGGATGCGGTGCTGGGGATGGATCCAGGGCCTGGCCCCTCGAGAGACATAGAAATGGACGCCGCCCCTCCAAGCAGCCCATACAGGCAGACAGCTGAGGTCTCCTGCTCATGGGACTGCAGCGTTCCTGACAGGCGTATTTAAAATGCTCTTTTCTCTCAGACCTGTGCCTGCTAGGTGGCCTGCTTGACATCCTTGCCTGTGTCTTGGAGAGGATCTGTCTTGAAACTCCTCAGCCGTTTTTTTAAAGGGAGATATAAAATATCAGAAGGTACCTGTGGTTCATAGGTGCCCAGTTTATGTTTGATGAAGAGGTATATGAATTAATTTTCTACTTTGGGTGGACAATTGAAATTTGTCATCTATTAAAATATTTATCTTAGCTGGGTACATCAGTGCATGCCTGTGTGTCTGGCATTTGGGAGGCTGAGGCAGGAGAATTGAGAGTTCAAGTCCTCCCTGAGGAACTTAGTGAGCGCCTATCTCAAAATAAAAAATAAAAAAAGTGGCTGGACATGTATATAGCTCTGTGATAGAGTGCCCCTAGGCTTGAGTCTCAGTACCACAAAAAAATTGTTTCTGTATCTTACAGCTCAAGATTAATCTTTTTGTTGGTGGCACTGGAGATCTAACCCAGGGCCTCTCACACGCATATATGTGTTTCCGCAATTAGACAGCAAAGGGCGCCATGCGTAGCATCTCAAAGAGGCTTTTACTGGTCTCACAAACCCCAAGTTTCGCCCTTGCCTGCTTGCTGTGGTCTCTAACTCCGCGGATCTGTTGTCCCACTTTGGGCTCTCTGCTCCCTGGTGCAGCAGAGAAGACCTGCTGTCATCAGCCACTTGTCGCACTGTGGACGGATGAGTGAAGAAGCTCACCTCTAGCCGCTTGCCAGGGCACTGGGCTCATTCCCCCGAGTCACGCGTGTCCCCCATTTGTCCTGGGAGAATGGAGAATGACAGCACCAAGGGAGGAGGGTGATGGCGAGGGCCTCTGCTGAGCATTTACCAGCGGTGGCGAAGCGATGGCATGTAGAGCCCTTTCTGCTGGCCCTCAAGCCAAGTCACCCCAGCAGCTGAGCATCGAATAGCAGTGCACGTAGGGGCAGGTCGGCGCTTTGCGCTTTGCGATAAAGAGGTGGGTTTTGGGTTGCAGTACTGTCTCTCTCACCGCCGTGGGAACCGTCGGGGCGGCGGGGTTCTGCTCTGCAGCTCTCGGCTGCAGTCTGGCTAGGCAGGAAGCAGTCTCGGAAGGTTTAGGCTGGGGACCAGGAGAGCCAGTGGCAACTCCGAGAGCTTAACCACCTGAGGGGCCTTTCAGGGCCTGCGCCTGTGTCACTAGCCCTGTCACCTGCCCACCCGTTAGCGCCGTCCGAGCCTCCCTTCCCTGCCCTTTGCTTCCCTGTGGGACAGGGACCCCAAAGCGTCCTTTGTGCCACAGAACGTGGCCCCGCATGCCAGGCCCTGGGTCCTTCGCCCTGCTGGCCGTGCCGAGGGCACAGTTGCCTTGTGCCCCGCACACAGGGCTGTGGCTGCTCTTCCAGCCGTGGCGGGACTTTCCTGACCATGCCCCCCTGTGCTTGCCTGTGACTTCCTTCCGCCATCCCGTGCTGTTCTCAAGCGTAGGACAGTTGTCTGTTGGGACAAGTGGCTGCGAGTTCGCTCCAGGGACAGACATCTGTGAATAGATGTGACGAGAGCACGAATGTGGCCAAGTTTGAGCTGAGCTGAGTGTGGTCAACTCTGAGTTAAAGATGAGCTTCCTGCCTCTCGGTTCCCCTTAGCATTGACCAAGCACCATGTCTCGAATCTTAAAAAAAGAAGAGGAAGAAGGAAGAAGAAGAAAAAATCAGGAAGGAGGCCATAGATCAGAAAATAAAGTATGAAAGCAGCACCCTCCATCCAGCGGTTTGTGTTGATGCTTTGTCCTGATTCTGCGAAGCCCAGGACTGGACTGTTTCTGGTTTTAGATCTACAGGCCAGGTTCAAGGTAGGCCTTACTCCAAGAGTATTTGTAGAATGAATGCATGAATGCATTTTTTTTTCTTTTTAAGAAAAGCGAAGCCCAGAGAGGTCGATTTGCCCAGGGTTGCACAGCTGGTTGGGGCCAGTGTTGGGCCTTACTTTCTTAGCCCCAGCTCTTGCTAAACTCCATTCTGTGGCTTCCTTGCAGATGTTCTTCAGGCTGCCAGAGAATTCAGACATCAAAAGATGCAGCTTAGTTTGTGAAAAGAGCATTTACTGATGCTGCATCCCGTTTCTTCTGAAGCCTGGCGCTGTTCCCTGTCTTCTAATTAGCCTGTTCTCATGGTGGCCTCACAACTGTTGCCCACCCACCCCCGTGTGTCGAAGCACTTTTTCCTCTGTGTGACACTCCCCGGGTCTCCTCCAGAGATCCGGGGAGCCACAGGGGCTGCATTGTTGGGGAGTGGAAGGGCAGGGCTGGCGCAGAAGGAGTGAAGGCACTTGTCCTTGCCGTGCGAGGCTTTGCTCCCTGCGGGACAGCTCCAGAAAGGGTCCCTCACCCTCTGAACTTGTGCAGAGCTGCTGCCAGGTGCTGGGTGTAGTTCTGCGGATGCTGCGCCTCCCAGTAAACGATGCTGCGTCCTCCTGCTGGCCTCGGGGGTGTCCCGCTTGGGCCCTGGGCTCACGCAGGGCCCTAGGATAGGGTCGTGTTGGGAAGGGGTGCTGCAGGGGGCTGCCCCATGGCAGGGGCCTCAGGTGAAACCTGCCCCGGGTGTTCTCTTGTTTTTCGGATTTTCAACACCGAGCAGAAGCATGGACCATGTGTGGGCATGGAAACCCAAACCTGGCTGTGGAGGTTAGCCGAAGGCTCCCGGCCTGCAGGAGGAGGTGGGCAGAGACTGCTGTAGTTAATGCAATGTGTTAGGGTGTGGAGCACTCAGATGTGCACAGCAGTGCTGCACGCCACTCGGAGGGGACAGCCTTACATGCTAAGAAATGTGTGGCACTGGCGAAGGCTGAGTTCAGGACAGGGCTTCCCCCAGGGTTGGGAGTGGGTTATGATTGGGCTATCAGGAGACTTTGTAGTCCATATATTTTATTTTGTAAGCTGAGCGGTAGATACAAGAGGAGCTTTTAATGTTCTTTGAATACTTTTTGTTCATCTTGAATATTGTTAAAATTTTAAAATAGAGTTGCAAGCAGGTGGGCATTTGGAAACTCTAGCCTGGGCGGATCATGAGCCAGATATGAATGTTTCTCCTCTCCGTACATCCAGCTAAGCACTGGGCTTGCTAGCCTCACTCATGTGGGAACTAGTAAACCAAGCTTTGCCTGGAGGGGCTGGGGAAGGCTTTACAGTAAAGGGGACGGTTTGAAGTGAGTCTTGAAGGCCAGTGCTGGGAACAGCATTCAGGGAATTACAGGGGCACATGCAGGGCCCTAGGAATGGGCAGGAGTGTCAGCTTTGGAGCAGTCCTTCACCAGCCTGGTTTCCCCTTGACTTTTTCTACTCAGAATAGCTCAGAAGCCGTGCTAGCCTGAAGCTGACTTGGGATGGACTCCAGTCTGGTATTAAAACCAAGCGGTTGCCAGAGAGTGCTGTGAAGTTTGCCTGGGCCTCAGCATAGTGAGAGTTTAATTTCAGCCCGAGGAGACTGGCTTTGGTGTGAAGTACGGAAAGCCATTGGTAAACTGAGTCTCTGCTAAAGGAGCTGGAGCAGCCGATGGCGAAGGTTAGTGAGAACCATGGTTTTGTAGAGAGTGAGCCACCCACGGCAGGCTGAGCCTCCTGAGGTTGCCATTGTGTGACATGAAAAGACCATGTGGGGACACTGTCTGCCGGAGGCTGGAGGCTGCGGAGGGCCAGCCTCTTTAGTGGCTCGGGAGTGATGTATATTCAAGATGGTTCTCTTTAAAAACATCGCAGAGCTTATGCAGCTCCTCAGGGAGCCGGATGAAAGCAGTGATGGGGGATTTCATCAGGCCTTCATCAAAGACGTCTATGGTGTTCTGGGCCCACTGGTTATGCTCCCATTGTTGTCTTTAATTGTGGAAACTTGCTCATTAGGATTTCATTAAAGCCGGCCCTTGCCCACACCCTCTTCGGCCACTTTGATCCCTGGGAAGTCACCCACTTCCCTGGGGACTCCTGCAGTCTGTGTCTTTGCCTCTCACCAGATTCAAGCCCACCTCACACACATGTTTAGAACAGAGGTGCCCCTCTACCCCATTCCTGCACGGAGCAAGGATGCGCTGGCAAGGAGGATGCTGTCTTAGGAAGAACCTTAGCCGCTCTTCACAGCAGTGGCCAGATGAGGAGCCTGAGGTCCCGAGGGACCAGAGGACTAGCTGCTGACACTTATTCAGGTGTCTGTCAATCGGAGCACGGTTCCTCCTCTGAAGGCTGCCCCCATCCAGGCTGCGCGTAGCTGGAGTGTTGTGTGCGGTCTTGACAAACGTGGGTGACCCCACCATGACAGGAGAGGGAGGGGAAGCCCCGTTAGCTGCGTAGTGCTTCTCCAGCTCAGAACTGAGGATCTCAGTGCACATCTCCCGCTGGGGAGTAATTAATTCTGCAGGAAGTTCTGGTTTACATCTCAGCCTGGAAACCCAAGCCCTGCACACTCATACACCCGGGCCTAGGAGTATCCTCTTGCGAGTTATGTTTAATCACAGGCACAATTGAAAACTCACAGCATTTGCCCTGATGTTATTAGCTAGTCCTTACCCACAGTTCATCTGCTTCCACTTACAAACTTTTTTGAGGTCTGTGTTTATCGACCCAGAATAAACACAAATCCTTGATTTTAATTACCAAGCCACTAAGGGCCAGAGGAGGAGGCACAGTCTGTCTTTTTCTCTCGTGCTGAGGATGTTAAAAGAGGGGAATGCACTCACGGGCTCCCCAGTTGATAGTCAGTGACCTAGCGGGCAGAATGTACGGTGTCTTTGCTCCCTGGTAGCCCATGTGCAGAATCAGCTCAAGTCCAGTCTTGAATAAATAACTTGGCATGTATCTGCACTTCTTTCATTGAGTGAAGAGACAGCTTCCTAGCACTGTTGGGTGACAAGACCTTCCAGGGCTGCTGTGTTTGCCTGTGATCACTTCCATCTCTCTGTGCCTAGTATAGAGGGTGCTGTAAGCTCAGCGCGCTTATGCATAAGGAATACGAATGTACCTGGCGTTCTGTCATTAGGACTCCAGCTTTGATCTTAACCACGGGGTTCTGTCTTCAGGGTAGCTTTAAAAACCACCCCAGGAGGAGGGTACAGAATGCATGAGGTCCTGTCAGTAAGTTGGCAGTTGTGGTCCCTGGGGAGAGAGACATTAAAGCAATGTTTGTCGGTTTGGAAGCTGGTCTGAAGAGAGAGATTGAGATCCAGTTGGTTTTACTAGCAGGAAGTCCCAGGCAAGTCACCCAAGCCGAGACAGGGTTCCTTGTCTATAAACTGAGCAAGGAAGGGGTCATACCCAGTTCTTACCTTTCCTCTTGATTTCTGTTCGCCATAACCCCCGTCTTTCTGCTGTGCGCCTGGCTGTGCTGGGTCCTGGGGCCCCGGTGGCACATGAGACAGAAGAGCCCCTTCTCCGTCAGAGCCAGTGATGGTTCAGTTGCTGTGGTGTAGGGCAGGGGTGGCAAACCCGTGGCACGTGCATTGTTTTTCTTTTAAGACAAAAGATGTTAGTGTATGCTTGGTTTTTCTAAACTAAAACCTCAGTATTCAGATTGAATCGCAGGGTTGGCACTTTGTGATAAGTAAGTGAGATTTAGTTTGGGAACCCATCTCTAAAAGGCTTGCCATCACTGGTGTAGGGAGACGGGGGCTTCAGGGGCCTGTGGGGGCGGGCGGCAGGCCTAGCCTGGGAGACGAAGGAGGACTTCTTGGAGGAGGCGGCATCTGCAGAGGCGAAGCTGTGCTCGGCTACACCTCAGATTGCTGGCCCTAAACACAGTGCCCCTCATGACACGGGTGGCTGGTGAGTGAGTGACGGAGTGACCGTGTGTTTCGCAGGCCAGAAAGTGTGCCAGGGTGGTGTTGGTATTGTGATTTGTGGAGGGTGGAGCAGAAGCCCCTGAGACACCTGCATCATTTCCAGTTTTCTCCTTTTTTTTCAGTTCTGGATTAAACCCAGGGCCTTCCCAGACCTATTTGTTTTGTTTTTTTTTTTAATTTGAGATAGGGTCTTTCAAAGTTGTCCAGGTCAGGCTCGAACTTGAGATCCTTTGTCCATCTCTGGTTTTCTGAGGACCAGTTGCCGCCCTGGAGCACACCACAGCTCATGGGGTGATGGGCCGGCCCCGGCCTCTGGACCCCCCACCAGGGGCGTGGATGCCCAAGGCTTTGCAGCCGACCTGTTGGGCAGCAGTCTCTCCTACAGCGACCTGGACTTTGACACGCGGCCTAGTCCTCTGGACCTCTGTTCTGGGGCCACGGCTCCTCAGGAGGTGACTCTGTGGGCAGGAGGGCGTGTGGAGAAATGGGGTGACTTCCAGCAAATGGTCAGAAAGTCTGGGGCGCATGTTCACGCCCCCGATCCCTCATCCTGCACTCCAGTTGCCAAGCCCCAGATGCCGCTTTTTTATTGTCCTTCCCCTGCTGGCTGCATTTCTGGAGGATCTGAGGTCAGAATGGTGACTGATTCATCTTTGAAAGGTCACTTACCCACCCAGGACCTGGCACCTCTGTGTCTCAGGAGCATTCACAGTGTGAACGAAAGAATGAGTGCTTGAACCAAGTGCAGATCATGGCAATTATGTTCCCCACAGTGACGCTAAGGCAAAATGGCTTCACGGGGCCAGGAGGGCTGTTTCTGGAAATGACCTGTTGCTGTTGCTTGAGGTGTTTTGCAATAGCACATACTTGAAATTCTGCTTCATGTTTGCTGTGTGGTGAGAGGTGAAGAAACACTTCCTTTGTTCCTGCTTGGCTCTACCCTGGTGCCTGTCGAACCCAGGGATGGTGACGGAGGGCTCAAGGACCCACATTTACTAGTTCACAGTCTGGTGGGTTGGTGTGTGTCAGGCAGCATTCATTCATTCATTTTTCAAGACAGGATCTTGCTATGTAGTTCAGGTTGACCTCGAACTCACTATGTAGCCCAGGCTGGCCTCAAACTTGTGGCGATCCTCCTGCCTCAGCCTCCTGAGTGCTGGAAATACAGGTGTGTCCCCCGATGCCTGGCTCAGGCTGCTTTTATATTTGGGGTGCCCAGCATCCCTCACTTCATTCTGTTTGGAGAGCCCTTGTGTGGCCCTGCTGTCCTCAGCAGGAAGCTAGGGTGGGAGATGCAGTGCAGCCTGAGCCTGGGGAGGTCGTGGGGTCCCATGCAGAGGTCTTCAGCCAGGCCCTGGGCACATCTTTCCTGGGGCCAGGCTCCCGCTATCCTTTTTCCAAGTGTGGTGCTCCAGCTTGCCTATTGTTTTGCTTTGCATCCTGTTCTCTTTGCACCCAGTATCTTTTTTTCTAAAAACAGTCCTGGCTGATTTTTCTCGTCTGTTTTCAGTATCCCTGATTAGTGTGTGCCATGGTGGCCGCAGTGCAGTGCCTGGTTGCTGCTGTGGGCCTTGGCGACATGAAAAGTAGAGCTGGCTTTGGGTGCTTCCCTTTTCCTCAACCCCATTTTTGGAAGATAGATGCCCACCTGTTCTTTGAAAACCCTGCCTACCTCTGGTCAGTTCAGTGGTCATTGAGGCACCCGTTGTGTGCCAGGCGCCACGCTGGGTGCAGGGCTCAGGGACAGAGAGGCTGGGTTAGTTTCCTAGGGTCAGTGTAATAAAGTGTCCCACATGAGGGGGCTCAGACCTGATGATGGTGGTCTCTCAGTTCTGGAGGCTGGAGTCCACCATCAAATGTCTGCTAGGCTGCCTCTCCCCGGGGCTGGCAGGGAGAATCTGCTTCAGGCCACTCTCCTGGTTTCTGCTGTTTGCCAGCAACCTTTGGCATTGCTTGGTGTGGGGACACGTCACCCTGTGTCTGCCTTCATGCTTCCGGGTTGCTCTCCACATCTTCCCGCGGCCGTTGTCTTGAGGGACACCGGTCGTATTGGAGCAGGGCCCACCCTGTCCCCTGTGGTCTCATCTCAGGTTCCTGCATCTGCCAAGCTCTGCTCTGTGGTGTTTAGGTCATACCTTCAGCATGCACCTTTTAGGGGCACCACAGTCCTGGCTGATTGTCCTGGCTCCAAGGAGCTTATGGTCCTAGGGTGGAAATGGGCTCGCAGGTGGGTGATTCTGACCCACACTGGGGGAAGTGGGCCAACAGAGGTGCTGTGGTCCTGCTGGGGATTCCTACTCTGACAAGGACCCTCACAGCCGTCCTCTGCCTGCCTGAGGTTGGTGGAGACAGGGAGCTCCCAAGGCACGTGGGCAGCGAGGGGGCCTTCCTGCAGAGGGGCTCAGTATGGCCAACCCAATAGGTAGAGGGTGGCGGGGTCAGGCTGGAAGGGAAGGCAGAAGCCGAGATGCAGAGCCTCGCCCAGGATCTGCGGGCCGCTCTGTAAATTTGGAAGGAGCCCCGCTTCAGGCTTTGCTGGACTCAAGACTGTCACACCTGCTCTGAAAGTGCAGCACCCAAGCAGCCTGGACAACACATCAGTGAACGGGTGTGGCTGTGTTCAAATAAAACTTTATTTATAGAGACAGGCAGCGGGCTGAATCTGGTCTATGAGCGGTAGTTTGCTGACCTTTGTTGTACACCATGCCGAGGAGTTTGTACTTCATGGTGACATTATACTGGATGCAGCTCAGGCTGGTTTAGCAAGGAAAGGGAATGAAGGAAGATGTATACTTGAGGTCTCCAGGGGTAGGCAGGCTTCAGTTAGCTTGATCTGGGCCCTGGCTCATCTCTCTCCTATTCTTTTGTGTGAGCTTTGTACTTACACTGCCTGCCTCCAGGCGATAAGGTGGCTGTGGTGGTTCTAGGCTTCGTATCCACTTCTTTTCCCTAATTCCTGTTGGACCAGCTTTGTCACATGTACACTCAGTCCCCAGGAAGGTTTGGGTTCCCTTCTCAGGCTGCTCACTGACGGAGGTTAAGCCCAGATGCCTGCCTTCTGCCAAACTGGGGCCGTCCCCGAGGGGGCTGGGAAGTACCACGTGGCTGCTGCTTAGCAGAAGAGGGTGGCGGAGACCCTTCAAGGGAGGATTGTGTGCAGAGGAGTGATGCAGTCAGGCTCACGCCTTCTAGAAGAATACCCTCCGTGGTAATGTGGGAAAGAGGGAAGCACAGCCAGGACGGGGCCGTGTGGCCTGTGGAGAGGCCGTGCAGCTGGACCTTGTGTGTGGAGAGGGAATGGGTGGGGCCGGAAGGCCGTTACCAGGCTACCTGTCGGTGGGGGTGGAGGGGTTCTGCCGTGACTGGGGTGAATTGGGGCACCTGTTGGCCCTGCCTGCCTGAGCGACCCTGCTCTGTGGCTCATGGTTGAAGGGCAGCCGGGAGACCGCGCTGTGCTGGGAGAGCTTGCTCTTCCTCTGCCCCGTGATCCTTTCTACATGGCTGTCGGGAAGCTCGGGGCCAAAGCTTGGCTCCATCACAGCTGCCATTGGTGGGAACCACCCCTCAGGTTCCGTCTCTGCTTCATCGTGGTTGCCACTGACATTTTGGTTAAAATGCTTCTGGTTAAAATACTCAGAAGTGTTTGCTGCTGTAAACTGTTGCAAATCTCTTCTGGAAAGAGACAAGATATAAACAAGTCAGTGACAAAGAAAGGGGGAAGGAAGAGCGGCCTGCTGCCCAGGGCTGGAGCTCTGGGCCTTTCTGGAGTGTAGGTCTGCGAGATGCCTTGTCTGGGCAAGACTGGCTGGTCTGGGGCTGGGGATTTTAGGGCTCGGGGCCACAGGGTTGGGTGTCTTTTGTCTCAGCGTCCCCAGCATTTTTCATGGCGCCAGTACCTAGGAGGTGCGTGTTTCCCAGCTGTGAAGGCTGAGTGAATTAATGGCCTCTGAGTCCTGTGTGTCTTTCTGAGGATGGCTGCGAGGTGGGGGCAGTCGGGTGGTTACTGGCTCCTGACAAATGGGCAAGATGTAGAAGGGGCATTTCTCCTGCTCTAGCTCATACTGTCTTTCTGCTTAAAGCCCTCAATAGCTTCCTGTGTTCTTTAAAAACTGAACCAAACCCATTTTGGTTCTGGTCTCTCACGCCTCCTCTGCCCTTTGTGACTGGCTGCAGCCCACCTGCTGCTTCCTGTGTTCCCTCTGCCTGGTGTTGTGTCCCTGGCTCTTTGCAAAGCGAACTGTGTCCCGTCAGGATCAGGCTATGCTTCTCCAGCGAGTCACACCTTCACCCTGTCTCCGCACGTCCCTGCAGAGCCCTCCTTGATGTTATGGAGTGTGTGCAGTTTGCAGCCTGTCTGGTTGGTCTCCCCTGAGCCACAGGCAGAGATCACACCCACCTGCTCATTCACCTCAGCCTCCCTGAGCACAGCACTGCGCTTGCCACTTGTAAGTACTGCTTGCTCAGTAGGTGTTTGTTGAATGAAAGTAGGCTGCCTGTCCAGCCATCTGACTGATATTTATTGAGTGCATACTGAGTGCCAGGTGGGCACTGTGCTAGGGCCTAGGGATACAGTGGAGTGCACAAATACAGTGTTTGCACTTCCCCTCCTTAGCCTGTTCTGCCTTTAAACCTGTTGTGTTCTGTACCCGTTCATTCATTTGTGCATGTATGTACACATAGATAGATGCTATATTATTATTATTATTATTGGTTGAATGATAATATAGATTGAACCCAGGGGTGCTCTACCGCTGAGTTATACCCCCACCTTTTTATTTATTTAGAGGCAGGAATTCCCCAGGCTGTTTGAAACTTGTGATCCTCCTGCTTCAGACTCCTGAGTAGCTGTAAGTGCTGTATATGTTACGTAGAACATTTCCTGAACACCTACTGTGTGTTGTGTATAAAACATGGCACGTGTGTGTGTCACATGTATCTAAAACAGCTGTTGACTGAACATCAGCTGTGTGCTTCAGATGGAGCCTTTATGTGCGTGTAACTTGCACGATCATTGTGTGCCCGGAGTCTGTCCACCGAGCGTTCGTGCACACAGGCGCCGTACTGTGCTGGCACTAGTGGCAGCACAGCCTGGCAGAAGGGACCGAGGAGAGACCACAGGGCTTCGTGGGCCGGGAAGGGCCCGAACTGGGTGAGGCCGAGGCTGGGCGGCCCAGGCCACGGCAGTGGTGCTGCCCGCTGAAGACGTGGCCGGGGGGGCATTGGGTCTCTGGGTAGAGCCAAGAGTCCTGGCTGCCTGTTTCTTGCCACCTCGATGAGGAATCTGGCCTGGCTCCTGCCGCGGCCCATCCCTGCTGAGGGAGCGGTGCAGGGTGGCTCCTTTCGTACCGATTTAGGTGCCTGCCAAAACCCCGTCATCTAGCGACTCGCTTACACTTTTTTCTTTTTTAGGTCACAGTGTTGGGGATTGAACCCAGGGCCCTCTCACTGAGCTGCATCTCCAGTCTTTCGTATTTGTGCGACAGGGTCTTGCTAACTTGCTAGGTTGCCCAGGCTAGACTAGAACTTGCAGTCCTCCTGCCTCAGTCTCCCAGAGTGTGCTACCATGCCCAGCTTAATGTGAGTTCTTTTAAAATAATGAATGAAATGGAAATTTTAGAATGCCAAGAGATTTAGATCTGTGTATGCTGAGAGCGTCTCTTTTTCCTTAGAATTGAAAACAGTGTGTGTGAGGGGGGCTCAAGTGGGAGACAGCCAAAAACATCCCTCCTCTGCCCTCCCTCACCTAGAGCTGGCCGGCTATCAGGTATGCAGGCTCTCCCCTCGGGCTTTGTCATTCTCCCATCGCTTTCTCCCATCTGCTTAGAAGCCAAAGTGGAAAGGACCCTTCCAGCTCATTTATGCTGCCACTGATGGCCAGGCCCGGGCCCCAGAGGCCTTCTTTGTTGGGGAGCTCTGGACAGGTCCCCGGCCTGAAGCCTCTGTGCTGCATCCCGGCTGTGTCTGCTCTGGCTCCTCCTCTGCTTTTATAACAGGCTCATTCAGGTGCTGTATATGGCAGACAGAAAATGCCCACACCCTAATCCAAATGAATACCGGACTTTTATGGCAAAAGGGACTTTGGCGATGTGACCAAAGTCATTTTGAGATGATATTACCCCGTATTATGCGGGTGGGCTCAGTGCAGTCACAAGGGTCCTTAGAGGAGGGAGGCAGGAGGGTTAGAGGCAGAGAAGATACAAATGGCAGGCCACAAAGACAGTGTTGAGGATGCTGTGTTGCCGTCCTTGGAGAGGAAGGAGCACTGGGCCAGAGAGGGCTGGCAGTTGCCACCAGCTGCCCAAGGTGGGGAGCAAGGTCTGCCCTAGATTCTGCTCTGGGGGAAGTGTAGTCTTGCCGACACTTGGATTTCAGCCCAGGGAAACCTGTTCTAGAGTCTGACCTGCAGAATTGTAAGATTATAAATCTGTAATGTATTCAACTGCTATATTTGTGGTGGTTTGCTATAGCAGCAATAAAAAAAACTAACGCAAGGTATATTTTAAAAATGAGCTGGGCATGGTGGCACATGCCTGTAATCCCAGCACTTTGGAGGCCGAGGCAGGAGAATGGCTGCAAGTTTGAGGAATTACACAATGTGTGGTCTTGCATCTGTTTTCTTTCTCCTGAGCCATGTGTTCGAGGTTCCTCCGTGTGTTGTGCATATCAGTGTTTCTGTTTTATTGCTGAATTACCCTCTATTGTGTGGAAGTCCCTGATACCTCTGAGCCTCAGTTTCCTCATCTTCACAATGGGAATAGTGCCTTTACCTGGACGAGGTTCCTCGGTTTTGCTGTCTCCCCAGTCTGGCCACAGTGGGTGAAGAAGTAGCCAGAGATTCAGATTCAAAGCTCTGTCCAGAGTCCTTGCTACCTTGCAAGAGGCTTTTCCTTCAGTGACTAATGAGACCCAAACTGCACAGTGACCCTGAGCCAGGAGTGTGTATTCTTGGGACAGCCTGCGGGGCCTGGGAGAGGTAGAGAGTTTTGCAAACTGCACGGCTGCTGAGGTCCACGGGTGGGTGCAGCCCTGTTCTCATTGCACGCCCACAGCTGCTGTCACCTGTGCTGCCGACACTGGTGATGTTTACGATGGTACAGCGGGTGTGAAACCACACGAGGCCTGAGGCCTGGACCATGCCGGTCATTCTGCCTGGAGAGAGAGAGACCTACTTTTCGGAGACTGCTGAGATGGAGTGCGGAGAGTAGAAACTATGAGCAGAACGTCTCTAGTGTACTAGTGTTGTGCTTAAGAAGGTGCAGCTCATTGTAAATGTTAGGAACAAGGCAGAGTGTTGGATGGTGATTTCACTTCTTGGAACCTCAGTTCTGTAAAATGGGAAGATTGTACCAGGAGACCCCCAGAGTCTGCTCGGGAGTGAACTTCACTCCTGGCACACAGCGGTTGAAAATGTTGTCAGTGTGTGTGTGATGTCGAGGGGAGTTTTATTCATAGACCCTTGCTCGGGGCTCTGGCTGAAACCTACACAGTGGGCTGTTTGCTCAATCAAAACAAACAAATCCCTGACTTTAACTTACGCAGCAGAGGTTTATTTAACTCAGGGCCTCCTTCTGTGTGAGGAGGCAGGGCTGGGAAAGCACTGGAGGACCTGAAGATCTCAGAGGGGAAGGGGTACCTTGACTTTGTCCCCGTGATGGTCCTGGCCTTTGACCTACCTGGATGTGCTGTAGAACATGGAGGTCACCTTTGTCCTCAAAGGGCTTGTGCCATAAATAGTGATCTTGGAGACGTATTCCTCTCAGGTGATGCAGGGGATGGGCGTTCGCACCTGGAGGCGGAGCTGCAGGTAACATCTGTGCACACCTGGAGACACAGCCCGTCAGTGCCTGGGAGAACACAGATCATCAACCGGACCTGCTTCAGGGGTTGTTAAACCCCCGTCCCCTCCTGCAGGGATCGCAGAGCCACTGCAGGATTTGTGTTTTAGAAAAGGTGGCCAGTGAGATGTGGAGCATGAGAGACAGAGTCTGGGGTCCAGCACGAGAGAAGGGTTTTTGGGGCTTGGAGCCTGGAGCCGCCTTCTTAGTGCCATTGACAGACCACAAGTCAGAGCTGAAATGGAGCCAGAGCAGGAGGTGGGGCCTGGTGGCAGCAGCAGCCTCCGGGTGACCCGCTGAGCACCATGAGGGTCAGCACTCTGGCTGGTAACTGCCGGTAACCAAACTCCAGCCTGTTTCAAGGGGTGATCATTGTGTCAAGCTGGGCCTGACTGCTGCAGGGCCCATGGTGTGCAGGTTTGCCCCCCTCTGCCTCTGGCATCTCTCCCTTCTGCATGGCAGGAAGCTGTGAGCAGCTAGGACTCAGGCTTCCCACCCTCTCATCTCTGCAGCCCTGGGTGGGGGTGGGGTGCGGCATACAAGCTCCCTGCACCCAGGGGCTGCTGCCAAAGTGCCAGAGAAGGCTCTGCCTGGCCGGTTAGGGTCATGGGACTTCTCTTGAACCAGCCATTATTTCTGGAAGTTTCCGTGCTTTGACTGTCCTTACTTGGTAACACACTGCTTCAGGAGCACAGAGTGGGGTGTTGAGGATGCCCATAGGAAAACTGGATGCGTTCACAGACTTTTGCCTGACCTGGAAGGCTTCTGCCCCAGTGGTGACCTGCACTTACTTGGCTGAGTGAGTAGCCTAGAGGGAGGGAGGTATGGCGGTTCCTCAGCCTGTCTTTGGGGCCACTCCCACCAGAACCAGTCATCCTTCTCTCCCCAGGCCCTTTCCCTCCTCCTCTCTTCTTTCAACACGAGTTGAGGACTTTTCCTTCTTCTGAATTTGTTTGCTTTCTTCATGCCTCATACCTTACCTGTGCCCAGGGGTGATGGCCAGATTGAGCAATGATCAGAGAACTTTCTGGAAGCCTCTGCGGGGCCTGTCATTAATTCTTTGTTTCTGGATTCAGGGACAGGAGTGCAGAGGAAGAGGGCTCTTTGGGTAGCAACCACTTCCCAGCCTGGCTGGAAGTGTTCCAATACTCGGTCAATTGAGTGGCCACACTATGTGAGGCATTCAGCCCTTCCTGATCCTTAGAAAGTGGTGGGGTGGGGCTGGAGAGACTGTTCTTCACTGTATCCCTGCCCAACTCTTGCACACCCTCAAAGAGCTTTCAGGGCCCTTGTACGGAGGGAATGTTCCATTGACCTTTGTGGAAGGTCTTGGAGGGAATCAAGGGGTGATTGCTCAGGCAGTGGCAGCTTCCCCAGGTCCTGTGGTGGTTTAGGATCAACTGCCTTCCCCTTGGAAGTATTTTAGTCACACTTGCTCTGCTCTGCACACACCCTCTCCTCAGGACAGTTCAGGTTTATGGGCTTTGGAGATTATGCACATATTTGATTTTAATTAAGAAACTCTGCAGTGGGAAGTAGAAGTTTAGTTTTCTGTTTCTGGGTGGTGGTGGGGACGTGGGGTGTCTCCGGTCAGTCAGTACTACCACAGGATAGACCACAAGATCAGACATTACTGCCGTAGGAGGAACCAGGCACCCAAGAGGGGCGGCTGGGTGGGGGGCTGTGGGTCAGCTAGCACCAGGGGTGAGGATGAGGGGACACAGGGCTTTCGTGGGCCCTAGGTCAGCACGGAGAATGTGATGTGAAGGGCACACCGCCCACCTGAGTGACAGCTGGCACTTAGTGAAACCAGAGATAAGGGGGATTGATGTAGTATTGTTTATTGGTCAACCGTGGTTCATATCTAGATGTGCACCCAAAGCCTCGCATGCTCATAGGTGGGGTTTAGGGGAGGTGATTAGATCATGGGGACATGATGCTCATTAGTAGATTAGTCCACTAATGAGTTTATAGCTAAATGTGATTTGGGAGGTGAGCCTGGTTGGAGGAGGCGGGTCACTGGGGGTGTGCCTGAAAGGTCTGTCTCCCTCCCTCCTCCCTGGATCCCTGTCTGCTTCCTGCCTGCCCTGCCATGGACTGTTTCTCTGCCAGCCCCTCTGCCAGGCTGCCTGCCTTGGAGTCAGCTGGCTGTGGACAGAACTCTCTACAGACTGAACCAAAATAAACCTTCCTCCCTTAACTTGTGGGTGTTGGCTATTTTTTCAGGTATGTAAGTATTATCCATGATTTCAGGGATCCTCTGGGGGTTGTGAAGCATATCCACTGCAGATAAGGGGGCCCGTTGTCCCTAACACCCATGAACACTTGGTGCCATCAGCCATGTTACCCATCCTTGTCTTTTAGTGACTTCATTGAATAATCCTTCTCAAACCTTTACTGGTAAATGTCATCCCCATTTTACAGCAGAGGAAGCTGAGCCCAGAGGTTAAGAAGCTTGTCTTGGATCACACAGTTGCTAAATGACGAGCCCCATGTGTGAGGCTCTGAATTTGTGCTAAAACCACCAGCCTGTAGTGCTCTAAGGGTAGAGGACCGTGTGGAGTCCTATAATTTACAGCCATAGAGTGTAAAATGAAACATTTATCCTGGCTGGCACAGTCAAGCCCTTAGCTGTAAGACGGAGAACAAAAAAAAAAAAAAAAAAGAGGTGCTGGGGGCAGAGGAGGCCCTTGGGCAGCATCCTGAGGTATAGAGAAGAGAATGAACCCACGAGCCCAAGGTTCCTGTCCCAGCCCTGCCCCCAGCATCATGTGGCCGGGTGAGTCATACCATGGCCCGAGCTGGCTTCCTTCTCAGTGAACTGAGGGTAACAACCACAATAATAGCGTTGATTGTGGGCTTCCGAAGTGCCAGGTGCATGATCAGGGCTCCTGCCTTGGGTGCTTAGGCCTTGGGAAGAGGGACAGTCCTTGCCAGCTCTGCATGGGGGCACCAGACTGCAGGTACTGGGGACTGGAGGGGGCTTCACAAATAGGGAAGGGGGAAGCAGCTCTTGCCTTAAGTCTAGCTTCAGGGCCCTGCAGCCATCTGACTGTTGTCCCTGCAGCCAAAGGGAGGGAGGGACTACTAACAAAGGGACTCGTTGCCGCAGCCCTAAATAGTGCTTCTCTCTGCCCGCTGAGCCGCGCCCCAGCCCCTCCATCTTGGCTGCTGAGCAGAATCCCTTCTGCAGCTTTCAAAGGGGAAATACAGAGTCCCCCGCTGTGCAGCACAGTCACCTGGGAGCTATCTGCAAACCCTGACTCCCAGTCCTGGGGCACAGTGTTTTTCAAAAGCTCCCTGGTGATTCTGATTCTGATCTCTGGCTGATCTCTCCTGGGGGCTGCCACCCTTTCCTGCCAAGGCGGGCTGCCAAGGGCTGGAGAGCTTGGGGAGGATGGGGGTGCGCAGCTGCTCCTGCGCTCAGTCCTCTGCACTGGAGAGGGCAGGTGGTGTCCTCTTCAGGTGTCAGGACCCGGCTCTCATGTGACACCCACGCCGTGCCCCATCCCTGCCCCGATCCCTGCCCCAGGCTGTGTGGGGCTGTGGTAACCTGGCATAGTGACTGCCCGGTGCCCATTGCTCGGGACTACCTTTTTTCTTACTTTAATGTTTTTATTTGGCAGGGTATTTTTATGGCTTTATAAAAGTATATGTAATTGATATACAAAATAGCACATATTTAATATATACATTTGGATGAGTTTGGACGTACACATCTATATTATTAGTGGTGACCTAGGTGCCACGCATGTTTACTTTCTTCCCTTCCTCTCCCTCCCTCTCCTCCTCCTCCTCTCTTTTCTTTCTTTGTTCTTTTTTTTGAGACAGGGTCTCCCCAGGCTGGTCTCAAACTTGAAATCCTCCTGCCTTAGCCTCCAGGTAACTGGAATTACAGGCCTGTGCCACCATGTTGGGCCCTGGGTACCTTCTGATGGGACTTAGTGACTGCCAGCAGCAAGCCTGGGGACAAAAATGAAAGCATAGCAAGCCCAGGGGGACAGCCTTGGCAACTTAGGATTTATTTTGGAGATCAGGTCAAAATGACACTCACACATTCATTCTTTTGTTTGTGTGTATGCAAAATCAGATTTTTCTAGCATTTTGACATAAATTTAGTTTAGCTACTTCTGGAGAAACCCTGTTTCTGGAAGTTCTACTATGGGCCAGCCACTTTGTGAATGTTGTTGAGTAATACATTTGAAGGATTGCAGATGAAGAAAAAAGCTTTCCTTGGAAGTTACATGTCACATTAGCAAGTGACGAGTCAGATTTGGACCCAGCTTGCTTAACTCCAGAACTCGGCTCTGTGCACAGTGCTTGACCACTAAAGACTAATTCTATGTGTAAATCAGAGCTAGGTAGGCCCAGAAGATTGCCACTAGCCCCGTGGGGCCATTTAAGTTTAAGTTGATTAAAATTAAGTAAAATTTAAAAGTCAGTTCCTTAGCCACATATGCTAGTGTTAAGTGGTCAGTCGCTGTGTGTGGCTAGTGCTACAGACTGATGGTGCAGATGGAAGCCTGTGTGTAACTATTGGACTAGGCCATGCAGATAGAGACCATGCTTAGATGTGGTACTGGATGGTGCAGATGAAAGACCATGTGCAGCCATGGTGCTGGGTGGTGTGGGTACAGACTGTCTCCATTGCAGTAGGAAGGTATGTTGAGCTTAAACTTAGGCACTGAGTCTGGGGGTCCCTGTGGCACAGATGGCACTCCAGGTGCTGGCCTGTATGGCAGAAATGGCCAGGGGAGGCTGTCTGACCCCGTGGGTGTCCGTCACCAAACAAATAGCCACTCTGGTTGGGACTACATTGCTAAAGCTGGGAGAGTCCCTGGCACATGGGGCCCAGTGGGTCACTCTCTGCACCACACACTTTCTGTGTTGAGGCCATTACTGTTCTCAGTGCTCCAGCTCCTCCAAGCCTGTTGAAGCCAGACAAGTAGATGATCAGGTCCTCTAGGTACAGTGTGAGGAGGGCTCCAAGAGGGGTGCCCATGTGGATGGTATAGTCCTAGAGGGTGTACTCGCAAACTGGGATTGAAGCTCAGGAAGCCTCTCCCGGGGCGGAGGGGCTTGGAGATGGGAAGAGCTAATCCTGGAATTTGGCAGCTGATCCCAACTACTCTTACCCTGCTGTTCCATCCTGGGCAAGCTCTTTGCTTTGGGCCCAGATCCCCTTACCTGTAAACTCAGGTTTCAAGTAAATAGTGATGTTTCTTTAGAAGGGACACATCCTTACATTGAGAAACTAGTTCACGATCAGTTCATTTGTTCGGAATACCACTGTTACCTTGCTCATCTGTAGTGAGCTTCAGTCCTTGTCTCCACTTTAGAAAGTGTAGGGCTCAATCTGTTCGCAGGGGTAGGGTATAGCTGAGAGGGTGTTGAGGCTCCGCCCACTGTTGCTGTTTGGCACATGGCAGTCTGTTTCCTTCCTTCTGTACCTCCTCCCACCTTCATGGTGTTTAGGATGTTTATTTTATTTATTTATTTTTTTTGTGGTGCCGGGGATCGAACTCAGGGCCTTATGCTTGCAAGGCAAGCACTCTAATCACTGAGCTAAATCCCCAGCCCCATTTAGGATGTTTGTTAAAGGATGTTTATTAAATCAACGGTAGGTGGAACTGGACTTATTGAAAAACACAAGCACTTACTATAAAAGTACACAATTAGTTTAAACATCATTGGTTTAAGTCATCAAAATATTTATTTTGAACGTTTTACCAACATATTAAGTACCTACTATGTAGTTGGGTGCTTCGGTCCCCAAATATATCTCTGATTTCTTAAAGGCAGATTTAACACTTGGACATAGAATTGCAAAGTACTATGACCTATTAAAGATATTTTTAAATATGTAAGCAGTAGATCATGATAGTATGGAAAAGTGTTGGTTGCCGTCAGTCTGTGCTTGGAGAATGGTTAGGCAAAGTAGACACTATTTTTATTTTTATCACGCGTCAGAATTTGATCCTGAAAAAGATTCATGGTTCCAGGTGGGAAGGAAGTTAAAGAGGAATGACAGTTAGTAGGCCATCTTGCAGTACATTATCTTAAGAAAGAATGGCCTAGGACAGTGGTACCATCTCTCCTGGCCCTGGGAGAGATGCAGCCTGTGCTGGTCTCACTTATCTTTACAGAGGAGCCTCCTGGCTAATGGTTTTTCCACTGAAAAGGTTACAATCTCAGTGAAGATAATACGTGAGTAAAAGCAACTCCAGGAGGCATTATTCTCTTAACTGTTTGTATAGCAAAATATTTGAAACTAACCCTGGCAACTTTCGGAAATGTAAGACAGAGAATTTTTTTGGTAGACACTAGAATCAGTTAATCCTATCTCAGAAGAATTCTAAAATATGTATAGGACTTGTATTTCTGTGGTAAACATACATTGAAAGTCAGAAGTATTCTGTATATTTCTGATAGGAGGATTGTGGAAAGTTAATATCTTTTTTAAAATGCATGCACACAAGCGCAGAACCTGCATATTATAATCCTTCATATTGTAAGTGCATTCTTGGGAATTAGGCCTGTCCCAGGTTTTGCACATAAGAACAAGTCTCCTAAAGGCTCTGGGTCCTGTTGTCACATAGGAAGAAGAGTTGTGGAGCCATAGGTGCTAATTATGATTAGGGAATTAAACACATAAACAGCTGGGAATGTGGTCCAAACCTCCCTCTGAGTGTTACCTTCTTTACTGGCCTTAGGTACTTGGCAAATGATGATCACACACAATCCGTTTAGGTCAAGGGACACCTTAGAAAACTCCAGCACGGGGAAGGGTTCCAGCATTTCTGCAAATGTGTTTATTTTCCAGGCTGTCTCTGATTCTCCTCAGACCGAATATGCCCAGGATGCTGGTGCCCACAGTCATGACTCCAGTCTCTGGGGGCCTGTGGGAATCTGTGGGAGGGTGTTCAGACTGTACACCTTTTCCGGCAGTGAATCCATGTCGGCCAAAACAAATCAGAATCATTCGTGTGAGGGTCGCCCATAACCATCTCACACTAATAATGTAGTGCTTGGCTGACGAGAATAGTAAATGAAACATGAGTTAGAAAGGGAAATCTTAACATCCAGGTAGTCTAAATGTCTAGCTATTTAACACACTAATGGTATCAACAATAAAATGAATGCTTCTATGACTAATAAAAGGCACCTGCTCTGAAGATCTTCATAATCTCATTGATAAGGGATAATACGAAATGGTGTACAGTTGTCAAGTTTAGATGATGGGAGTTGAGAGGAACTAGGTTTGATGAGAACTACCATAGTTACCTTGTCATTGTTATCCATAAGTTGTCTCCTAATTTCTGATTGTTTTTCAGGCTAAATGTTAGGGCTGTGGCAACAACTCTAGCCTTTGCGTGTCCTTGACACCTTGTAGGTACCTTTGTCTGAGCCTTAGCTACCTCGTGTTGCAGTAGCCAGTCTACATGCCCTGCTGGGGTGACCTTGGAAGGTCCCCTCATCCTGGGCTGTGATAGTCATTACATTCTTATGGAGGGAACCAAACTGTTGTTCCAGGCACGGTCACTTTTTGCCTTGTTGAGACATCTCATATGCATAGAGACATGTGTGTCACAGTTATTTTGGATGTGGGTTTTTGAGTCTGACTGATTTAAAACATGAAGTGACTGATTCGGGCAAAGGGGAGGCCTACGGGAGGGAAATGTGTCACAGCTTGGGTCAGCTCTCAGAAGGTCTGAGACAAGAAGCATGACTCCTGAACAGCACATCTCCCCGCATTCCTGTTCCACACCCCCTGTGCTTAGCACACGCGAAGGAATACGAGGATGGCAGTACTTTACCCCAGCGGGACAGCAAGACATTTGGAAATATTCTTTGTACAGTTTCCTCATTCTGATTCAGAAATTGTATATGTATTTTTCCAGGCACATTTCTTTGGCATCCCAGAACTGAGGGGTGATGTTAACATTATATAAGACTCATCTTCCCAGTTCAGGCTCAGGGAGGCAGTTGTCAGGAGAAGTTGGGATGAGAGACCATTTATAACTGATTGAAGGGTGATGTTTCTGGGTAACTTTGTGAAGAGTGACTTTTGGTGGCTGCCTTTGAATGGGTAAAGTTACCTATGCAATTATTGCGTTTAATATTTTTTCCATAAAAGTCTAAGAATTGCCTAGCAAGTGCAAGGCCCTCAGTTTGACCCCGGCACGCACACACAAACACACACACACACACACACACACACAGACACACACAAGTCTAAGAATTGATTTGTTTAAAAGCCTATTTTCATGTTTGTTAAGTGTTGCCCTTATTATTTTGTACATATTGCTAAGTCTTCCTAATATAGTATGAAATAAGTTTCAGTCTAATTTAGAAAAATGACCATGAATTCTGAATTAAAATCCTTCTGGATACTCATTATAAATAGCTAATGTTTTTTTACATATTTACTATATATTAGCCACTGTTGTGGAGGAAAGTTTTATTAAATAAAATGATTAAGGGTTGTTGGAAATGTTACGGAGCTCTTATAATTGAACAGGATTACGCATACAAGTTTATAATTTTATTAGCAGGGATAGAATGTATCATGGTAAAGAAAAAACAACAAGTGATAAACAAGGCAATACAATTACGAGATGAATTCAGGGAGGGGAAGGAGTAATTATTTGAATTGTATTTTCTTGTTTAATTAACATTTATTGTCTTCTGGGTAACAGGCACTGTTGGGTACTTTTACATCTGCTATTTTATTTAATTACAAAGAGTTCTTCGCTTCCAGATAAGATTTCCCAGGGGCTTTCTTTGACTAATGAGTTATCCCAGCCTGGTGCTTCTGGTCCTGCTGCATAGGAAAGTCACCTGGGGAGCTCTGGAGACATCTGGTGCTGGGGTTCATCCTTGAGAGTCTGTGTACCTGTGCAGGGCTGGCATCCAGCAGGAGTATTTCCAAATGCCGGTGAAGCCTAAAATGTCATTTCACTTGCAGAAAAAATATTGACTTGAACTTATCAGCAATAAGCAACTCTAGTGAACTTTTTAGTACAGTAGAGTATGCAACGCCAGGTGGAATATGTACCACACCCGTCTTCCTTTGTCTGCTTCCTATTAAGTGGGATATGGGAAGTGTCAGAATAATTATGGAATGAAGCAGGCTAGAAAATGTTGTCCCGAAGGTCTCAAACCCAGAATTTCCAGGTGCGCTTCATTTGTAGCCTGGGTTTTGCTCTGTGGTGTTTATCAAAAACAACATGCCGGTGACTTACATAATAAAAGGTTGTTTGTTGTGTTGTTTTAAGCGAGCAGGACCTTTTTTAAGGAACTCATATACTAAATATAATTCCTTTGAATGAAATACAGTACATACACATGCACAGAATACAGGATCTGTGAATAAAAGAGTTGAAGAAGACAGAATTGTGAGGATGCTGGGTAGGGATGTCTTTAAATGTCATCTGTGATGTTACAGTAAAGTTGCTTCAGAGCAAACATTAAAAGAAATAACAGGAAAAAAACTAAGTGGTTTGGCAAAGCTCTGCTTTTCTTCAAAAATTAGTATGTCCTCAGATCAGCGATGCCGAACCTTTAGAGCTTTCAGTGATAACAAACAACCCGCTGTGGCACGCGTGCTGTGGGTTCACCATCACGGCCTTGGATCATATAGTAGAGACTTATGAATAATTTATAGTTGAATGATTTTAAGAATGATTTATAGTTGAAAATATATCCAGTCCCTTTAAAAAAAATTCCTGGCCATCTTCATAAATAGCTTTGCTTTATTGGGAATTGTTAGTCCTGCCTGAAAAATCCCAGGAGTCGTGGAAGTGTGGTGTAGTTGGTGGTCAGGTAGGACAGCTTCCCCTGGACTTGCCAACATTAAGGGTTTTCTCCTCAAAATAAGCAATATTTCTAGTAGAGGTGACTAGATAGCCTTCTATTTAAACAATGCTGTGCCCCTTTTAAAAACAGTATGTCACTTGTATTAGAGGTCTTGGGCAAGTCACATGTTCTCTTGGGCCTGAGGATCTTCAGTGTGGTAAAAAGGAATCGGGTGAAAGTAGCTGTCAGTTTTCAGATTTCGGATTTCAGTCTCCAGGGAGCGCAAGGAGCCAGGCATGTTGAGTGCAGACTGTTCTCGGTCTGCTCAGCCAGGGCTGCCACCTCTGTGGGCTCTAGGGAAGCGTGTGTCTGCTCTGCACGTATTTTTGAAGATCTGTTGTGCATCAGCATGGTGCCAGGTGCTGGGGACCCTGCAATGACTGAAGCAGGGCGTCAGCCTTCAGGTAGCGCAGCACAGATAACTGCAGCATTTTCTCAGCTGGATCTGGGGCAGAGCGGGCGAGAAGGCTGATGGCGTAGAGGAACCTCGAGTGTTTTTAAAGAAGCAGATGACAGGTAGAGGACGGCGCCCTCCTTGAGTCACTGCACATTCACTCCAGAGAGAAAAAAGGAGTAGGGCTGGGCCCTGTGGGATGGTCGGCATGCGCTGTGTGCCTTCACCATGCCTGAGAAGTGGCTGTCAGGAAAAGAGGCCCAGGGCTCCCACAGGATCGCAGAATCCGCCCTGAGGAATTAGAGGGTGTCTTGCGGGACCTCCTGTTCCAGGCGGGTCACACTGGCAAGCCCACCCTCTTCCGTGTCTAGGTGCATCGCTCTGCCGCTTGTGCTTGACCAGGTGAGCCAGCGTCTAACCTGCAGGCTTTTGCATGTGCCGTCAACTCTGCTTGGATTCTTCCTGCTTCTGACCAGTTCTAACCTGTTTTCTACTTCTCAGTGTAGGGATCACCTCCCTGGGGAAGCCTGTCTCATGGTATCCACTCTTTCAGTTGCGTACCCTCTGATTGCCTCGCACCTGTCCTCACCCCTCTTAACCTACTCAACTGTCTTTGCTTGTTCACGAGTAAGTGCTCCCCTAGCCCCCGAGAGGCTCTGGGTGGCTGGAAATGTGCACCTCGTGGCCTTACTCCGTGGCCATGGTGCCTGGCACACAGTGGCTCGTAGGAGCTGCTTGCAGAGTGAATGCATGTCCTCACTGTGTGGCAGAGGCAGCCCGGCTCGGAGGGTGGCGGACTGGGCAGAGGCCGGGCAGCCTGGAGGCTGTAGTGTGGGTCTGCAGAGGAGACAGAGTGGGTTTCTTGAGCTGCGGTCCGTGTTCTCTCTGTGCAGAACTTGAGAACGAAAGAAGTCACCCTCGTTGGGAGGTTCTCACTGTGCCCCTGCCAGGGCCACCCCGTGTCCTGGGTTTGTCTCCGAGTGACAGTGGTCAGCTCCTCTGAGCAGTCTTAGAAACAAGGCAAGGCGAGTTTCTGAGAGTGAGTTTGCGTGACTTTTTTGATTTCTAGGACTTTGCCCAAGGCCCTAAAAATTTTCCGAGTGAGCAGATTGTCCCATTTTTGGTTTTGTAAATGTGGTCAAAGACTCAGAAGGAAAACTTGCCCTTCCTGCAGCAGGAGGACACAGCAAGCGAAGATGGGAGAGCTGTGGTCACGAGTCTGGGCATGTGTGTGTGGCGGGTGCATGTGCGTGGTGTGTACACATGTGGATTATGTGTGCTGATGTGTGCACGCTATGGAGATACACATGTGTAGTGTGTGTTCACAGTGTGTGTGTATGGACACACGAGGAGGAGCATGCTGAGATGCTCGTTCAGGTGAATCCCCTCTGTCTGACCACAGAGCTGTCCTGTGATTGTTGTTTAAAGGGGAACGTTAAACCACATTCCTGGGAGAACAAGAACAGTGATAGAAAGAAAACCTGTGCTGGCAACAGAAGAGCTGGCAAGTGCGGCACAAGTGGAGGAATTATCAGCAGATAACAGTCCCCCAGGCAGTGAGACCTGGCCCCAAACCTTTTGTGAATAAAATGGGGCTGGTTGGTGGCTTCCGGTAGTGTCAGCACCCAATGAAAAGCAGAGCAGAAACACTAAGGCAGCTAAAGATTTAATCAAAATAAAGGCATTCTGTTTCACTTCCATCCAATAATGAGGGTGTCTAGACACTGTGGTCTTTGGTCCAGTTTTCATGCTAAAGTGCTGGTGAATGCTTTAAATGGGGTGTTGTTCAACTATGGCTTTCTGAGAACTCTCTTTGATTCATAAGCTTTTGTTAGTGTAGGAGATTTTTGAGGGTGACAAGAGGAGTGTAATGTACATGTTTGCTTTCCTTTCTCTGCAAAGTAGAAACCTAAAACAGGAAGTGAATCGGGCAGAAAAACTATACTCAAAAGTTTCAACTCAGGTGAAGCTGAGCATTTTGTTGAGACCAAGACTTGCTGCTGCGGCCTGGAGTTCCGCGTCCTTTCTGTTAGGATTTGGAAATCCCAAGGACAGACTGACCCGTCCTGTGCCTCTGGGACGGCGCAGCCCAGCCCAGCTGTCCCCATAGGAGTTCCCTGTAGGATTTCAGCTCAGTCTCTGCTCTGTCTTCTGCAACCTTCAGCAGGTTACTAGACTTCTTTGAATCACTGTTCTTTATTGTAATACCTATTACTGTTTTGAGCACTTAGTGAGAAAAGTGTAGGTGAAACAGTCCTGTAAAATGTAATGGTCTCTGCACATGTTTGTTGTTGTTTAGAGTTGTTATTCCCAGGCTGAGTCTCTGGTATGGGAAAACAAATAACAGTGGCTAGGATTTACAGGAAGGATGTGTGAGTGTGTGTGTGTGTGTGTGTGTGTGTGTGTGTGTGTGCATGCGCGTGCACCTAGGACTACTGTAACTTACTTAAATCCTTGCTACAATTCTCTTACAGGAGAAGAAACTAAGACCTGGAGTTTGAACAACCTGTTCAAGGTTCCCAAGTTGGTAAGTAACAGAGCTGGGATGTGGCCTTGGCCCTCTGGCTCTAGGGCCTGTACTCTTTACCACTTCACCCCAAGGAGAGAGCGAAGTGCATGGTGACCGCCAGGGTGTGGGTTTTATTCAGTGGACGTCAGAACACATATTCCTTCTTTCATGGGCTCTATGAATAGCCGTTACAAACCTATGAAGTATCAGGTTAAATTATTAATTTCAGTTACTCTAATTTTGGAGGGAAAGCAGCACATCCAGCCTTCTTTTCATCAGTAACAGTAATGATAACTAATCTTTATTGAGTGCCATGGGCAGACCTTGTGCTTAGCATCAGTACCCGAACTAAACCTCACAGCAGGCCTACAAAGTTTAGGTTAAAGGAAGGGAACTACCTTGCCCAAGGTCACCCTTTAGTCACTGGTAAAGTCCGTATGCACGTGCCGGCAGTAGGGCTCAAATGCCAGTGGTCTTGTCATCCTACAGGGCCCCTCCTGGGAAACCATCCTCTCTTTGAGCCTGGGTGCCCTCTGCCCAACAAGGCCCTCTCTGCCTATTATTTTTCTAGATCTCCTGGTTTCCTCAGTGCCCTCCCTTTGGCTGGCCAGGAGACCCGTGGCAGAGTGCCTTGTAGTAATCTCTGCTCAGACATGCTTTTGACTTGTATTTTAATGGAGCTATACGTACTGTAAAGTGCATGACTCTTAATCATACAGCTTGATGAATTTTTAATGTGTTACACCCACCTAACCGCCCCCACATCAAGATACTCATTATTCACGTCCTCCCGGGACATTCTCTCTTGGCCTTTTGCAGTTAGTTTGCCAGAGAGATAACCACTATTCTGATTTTTATCATCATAGATTCATGCTTCTAACTTGTCCGTATCCAAACATACTTGCTCAACACAAACAAAATAGAGATAAAAATGGCACTTTAAATTGTGTTGGTGACCATGATATTGTGCCCAGTGGGCAGCTCTCTTGGAGTGAGTGTGAATGGGAAGTATGGATCTGCCGTTCTTTCTGTTAGTTGTTGTTCCCATGGCCTTTTAGAGTACAAGCATCTTGTACCATCAAGCATTACTCGTATTTATAGATTTTAATTATCACACAACATGGCTCTTAGATCCCAGTCAGCTAATTCATGTGGTGCTCAGTCTAAGAAACCTACTCCAGTGCTAACAGAAAAACTGGCTGCGTTGGATGTCCGAGATGGTTTGCCAGTTTCCAGTGTGAGACTTTACTCTGGGATTTTCAGTGGGAATTTAGACTCTTCAATTTTCCTATTACACACTGACTTTTGATACTAACCCTTGAGTAAGTTGCAGTTTTAGGGCAGACAGAACTCAAGCATGGGTAAGCGATTATATTGGGTTTGATGACCTGGAACACTTCTGGCAGTATGATGGACTAAGCTGATCTGCACGATCCCTTCCTGATGTGTACACAGAGTTAATGGAAATATAAGAATTATGTCTAGAGGAGCTCATCAGAAGGGGAAACCCACCAGTGTTAAAAGTTAAGAGAGAAATGTAAGCAACCCAGTGGTTGCATGTGTGCAAAGCTTCATGGAGCTTTTACACACCCAGGCAGAGGCCCCAGAGTCTGGAGGCTGAGGTTTCAATGCCACATGGGCCTAGAAATGAGGCCTGGGCTCAAGGAAGAATTGAGGGCCCTGGAGCTTTGCGGGTCTGACTTCCTCATGAAAGGGGGCTAGAAAAGCTCCACTACATGGAGTTTACGTTGGGCCAACAAATGGTAACAGCAAGAAATTAAAAATCTGGCACTGTATCCATGTAGTTGTGCTAGTTATATACATGTTCAGAGTCAAAGAAAGTTTAATAGGTACACTACAAACGCAGTGAACATGATACAAAGGTGGTCTGTGCCTAGAATCTATATTTTTATGATCTTTGAGATATGAGCCCTTTTAGCCTGAACAGTAAACATACAAACTGGCCTAGTGCTATGGAACCCCCCACCACAAGTGCAAGATCACACCAAAGGGTTATTTTAATAACCAGTGCCTAAGGGGACACCCACAGTAAGAACTGCCTTTTCTGAAGATGAGTTCACAAATAAAATCTATAAACTACTCAGAAAACAAAACACTCTAAGTTTTAAGTAATAGGATCTTCTAAAAGAGGCTATAAATAGTATACTTAAAAAGATCAAGACCTAACAATATCAAAAAGGTAAAGATTTAAAAAAAGAATTAAGAATATTTGAATAGCAGCAATCGAAATAAAAAAGTCATTACAATTTTTTTTTTAATTTTAAACCAAGAACATGTATTGGTACATTCTACATACAATGGTCACATTCATTACATTAATTCTGTACCTATACATGAATCATTACAATTTAAATTTAATAGAAGAGTTAAGTGAAAGGTTAGACATAGCTAAGGAGAGAGTTAGTGAATGGGAAGACAATAATGACAGCTAACACATGCAGTCTGTGCAAGACTCTGTTCTGTATACTTTGTGTTAACCTATTTAATCCTCAACCAAAATTAGAATGCATTATTATCATCCATATTTTGTAGACAAGGAAATGAAGGGAGTTCATTCTACTTGCCCAAGGTCACATACTTGCCAAATGTAGGTTACAGAGCTGGGACTTTTCCCCAAGCTGTCTAGTGTAGCCTGGTGTCTGTGTTGAATTACCACACTGTGAGAAATCAGCAAGAATAAGCACTAAGTGGTAGAGATGGAAACATGACACTATTCACATTCCATTGCCTCTAGTCCTTAGGTTCTAAGAATTTGTGACCTGGTCAGCATCAAGAATAAAATACGAAGCGAAGGGTGACAGATTTTCAGATTCCACTCTAGTATACGCTGATGTGCTCATAAATGTGTATAATTATGGGGTTAGGGATTTAGCTCAAGTGGTAGCACACTTGCCTAGCAAGTGCGAGGCCCTGAGTTCGATTCCCAGCACACCCCTCCCCCCGAAATGTGAATAGTTGTGTCTTAGTCACTTTCTCATTCCTGGGACACAATAGCTGGCAACTATGACTTAAAGGAGGAGAGGTTCATTTCAGCTTAGGTTTTCAGTCCATCGCAGTGGTGGCAAACCGATGGCTCATGTGCTGCAGCAGGCTACTTGTATCGTTGAAAGCCCTAAAAGGTTCACCATGGCTTGTTCGTAGTCTGCCAACTCCAAAGCGGGACTGCATGGTGGAGGGGCATAGTGGAGGGAAAGCTGCTCACACCTTGGCAGCGGGGGAGTGAGAGTGAAGGGAAAGGCTGGGGGCAGGGAGGCACATACCCTTCCAGGTCATGTCCCCATGACCCGCCTTCCCCATGAGGCCCCATCTCCTAACTGCAGCTCAGCTGTAGTGTCCTCATGTCTCAGTCCCTGTCTTTGTTGCAGAGACATAATACCCAACACCAGCGACTTACAAGAAGAGAGGTTTTTTTTTTGGCTTGCAGTTTATAGGGGTTTCATTCAATAGTGTGCTGACTCTAAAGCAAGATAGCTTGGCAGAGGGGCATAGTGGAGGAGAGCTGCTCACCTCATGGTGGACAGGAAGCAGAGAGAGTCAAGAGAGGCACCCAGGAGGGAGATACACCCTTCCAGGTCATACCCACAGTGACCCACCTCTTTCCACCAGATTCCACCTCCTACTAGCAAGTCAGCTGTAAACCCTCATAATCCAATCACCTCCCAAAAGCCATACCTGGGATTGCATGAGGCTTGGAGGGAAGGCATCTACATCTAAACCATAACCCCGCGTAGTCCAGTCACCTTCCAAAGCCTACATGTGAGCATGTAGATGTAAATCATAACAAGTGGTCTGTCAGGAAAGGAAAAAGCCCTCATTTGTAGCACTTGTCATTTCTGTGCTGTAAAGGCTTCCACAGTAATCTCTTTGAAGCTACCAAAGTGATGTCACTGAACCGGAGTTGGGAAGAAATGAGCACAGTCAGGCCTCCTGAGCCGGTATGCGCTGGCTTAGCCATTCATTCTATTTTAAGCTCTCATCTCTGGGTTGTGCATCCAGGGGTGGAATTTTCAGGAAGTCGTAATGTCCCGGGTGATTCATGGGGTCAAGAAGAAACAATAGGACAAGAGTGGAGCTGTGCCCTCCTTTCTTCCCTTGTATTTAAAAACAAAACAAAACACAGCCACCTTTTGTAAATGTGGGCAGACAAACTGGCACACATTTTTCTCTTCTTACTCTGTTGGGAAGAGTGAAAATTAGCACAACCTTTTTAAAGAGCAGTTTCTGCCTACCAGCACTTTAAGTACACATGCCTTCTGACCCCGCAATTCTGCTTCAAGGACTATATTTATAAATTCAATCTCTGATATAGCTACACGTGTGTGGAGGCATGTGCTACATTTATTCATCGCAGCAGCATTGCTTGTAATAGTGAGACCTTAGAAGCAGTGTAAATATGTGTCAACAGAGAATTGATTGGATGTATAGTATATCCTCAGAGTTATGTGTCACTGTTCAAAATAGTAGGTCACAAGAGAAGGAGAGAAGGGGATGAAAAAGGAATTAAGGGCTGGGGATTTAGCTCAGTGATTAGAGTGCTTGCCTTGTAAGCACAAGGGCCTGAGTTCGATCCCCGACACCACAAAAAAAAAAAAAGAAAAAGGAATTAAGATGTGTTATATACATGTGCCAATTCCCCATGATAAATGTAATTATCATGCACTGCAAGCATGTACTCATAAAAATTAAATAAAAACAAAATAGTAGGTCATGTGTGCTAAGAAGGAGTGTTTTCCAGGCTATATGCTTGAGTTAAAAAGGATGTATAGAAAAGTATGTATGGTACGCTGTCATGTGCGGACACAAATAGGTGAGGTCTAAGTGCTCTCACCCACATGTGTACACGTAGGGATACTCCATTCTGCCCAGACTAGTACTGGAAGGACACTCACGAAGAAGAAAAAGGTCACTGTTTGGGAGAATACCTGTTTCTCTTGGGAAAAGCCTGAGGGGCTGTGGGGCTGAGGTGGATGGAAGATACCCTACTGTATGTTGTTTTACATTTAAAAAAAAATTTAGATATAAGCGTATAGTGCTTGTTGTATTAAAAATAAATTAGTAGGGCTGGGGATTTAGCTCAGTGGTAGGGTGCTTGCTTAGCAAGCGCAAGGCCCTGAGTTCGATCCCAGCACCTTCCCCCCCAGTTAGTTAAAAACTGCTCAGGTAGGCTTTTACATGAACGCGCTTTCTTACGTAGGAGAGGTTAGCAAGTCTTCTTGGTGGGGTTGCAAACCCCCAACAGAAAGCAGCATTTACTGAACCCTTACCAGAGCCAGGCACTTCCCCATGTGATCTGACTTAGTCCTCACACACCCATAATGCTGTCGCTTTCTCCCTGGAGCTGCTCAGGAAATAGGTGGTAAGTGTGAATCCCATTTTCAAGGAGAGGGGAGGAAAGTAGCTGTGAAAAGTGCCAGGAGAGGAAGTGGAGTTTATCCATCGCCTTAGACAGGGAGGTGCAGCAGCTGCTTCTGCTCACAAAGGCATCTCAAGCATCTCGCCCTCTGCCACTCCTCCCTGGCACCTTCCTCAGGAGCACATGGAAGTGGTCGGTCGGTATTAGTTGTTCCGGCTGTAAGAGTCTTTGCCATGGAGAGTTGGAGCTGTGCTTGTGGACCAAATGAACCCTGGATGTGTTAGACAAGAGCAAAGGTGAGGAGAGTTTGCCGTGTGGTATTCTTCTTTTCTGGCTTAGTTTATTTCCCAGCTCCCACGTTGAGGAGGCATCGTCATAAGGGCCTGGAGACACTCACTAGCTTCGGTTCTTGGAAATGGAGAAAAAAGCGACCTTTAGAGTTTTTAGGTTTTTTTTTTTTTCCAAAATAGATGTTCCCAGAGGAGCTTTTCTTTTTTTTTTTTTTTTTTTTTTTTTGGTGCTGGGGATCGAACTCGGGTCCTTGTGCTTGCAAGGCAAGCGCTCTAACCACTGAGCTAAATCCCCAGCCCCCAGAGGAGCTTTTCTTGATGTTATGATTGTTTTCTGTAGTGGGCCAGGTGTCTAATCCATCATGAAATGTTTCGTAGAACAGAGGTGTTCCCTCTTCCTTCTCCCTTGTTATAATTTAGAAATAAATTCAGGAAATGAGTTGTCTTAAAAGGGCTGTTTTTATGATGATGTTGGGATTCAATCAACAGTAATCCAAGCGAGCATGAGTGACAGTTTAAACTTACAGAATCAACATCACAAAAACCAGCCTGGGTATTATTTAAGACATCATCCGTAACATTCAGATGAAGTTGTTGCAAGTGAGGGCTGTCTGACCTTGGCCCTTGGTGCTCTCTTTAGACGGTATTTTGTGGACTCGCTCTGAGAGCACTGTTAAGCACTTTAAGTACCATTGCCCACTCTGTAATGTGGGATGTAGTGGTTTTAGTTTACTGGAAGAAGAATGTGAACCAACAGTGTTATCTGACTCTCCCAAATAGTAATTCTGTCCTCCCTGCCCGAGTAGAGATGGAAAGGCTTAAATGCTACTGCTGTGAAGACCTTCCGTGACTCCCCTTCGTGGGCTCATATTGCACTGCGTAGAATTTCATTAAAGCAATTATCTTATTGGCTTTACATAACTGCAGCTGTTTGTGGCTATCTCCACATCACACTGTGATGCCTGGAAAAGCCGCCTGGATCATCTTGCTTCATCTGTGTGTAGCCGGTATGCCGCCCATGTCACAGCACTTTAGATTGTAGTAGTCAGGATTCTTTCCATCTCCAAACAGAACCCGAATTGAAGTGGCTCTTGTGGAAAGAGGATTGTTGGATTATTTAATTGAAAAGACTAGGAATGGAATTTAAGACACAGAAAATCCACTGTTAAAACAGTGTTGCCAGGTCTTACACAGTTTTTCACCACTGCTAAGTGCTGCCTGTATTTCCTTTTCTGATTGTGGTACAAGACAGCTGTTAGCAGTTCTAGCATGAGGTAAAAAAGGGCACTTTCCCAGTAGTTCAACAGAAGTTTTAGGATTGAATCTCACTGCCTGTGATTGGTCTTTTCTGGGCACATGTGCACACCTGAGCCAATCTCTGTGGCCCAGTGGATGTGATGCTCTGATTGGCCAGCTCAGGTCAAATCTCACCCCTTGAAGAAGGTAGGTGGGGGAGTGTGCACCTTCTGAGCCCAGGAGACTGAGCAAGAGGGAAGGCTCTCACTCCCCTAGGAACTCCAGGAGCCATTTGTGAATGATGGATTCAAAAAACCAAGGGGTATCCAGTCTAGTAGGTTTCTAATCATTGTTTACTCAGTGAATGAATTAACAGATGAATGAGCAAGCGAGAGAGCGTGCTGCTGATTCTGTGAGCTGGTTACACAATCCTCGGAGTGGGGTTTTAACAGATGGGGCCACTGCAGAGAGGAAGGATAAAAGAGAGCCCTGGAATCAAGTCATTAAATTAACTGAAACATTTAACAAGAAATAGGAGACAGAAGAGACATGTGATAGCTGGTTCCAAATGGCTGAAGGGCATTCATGGGAAGGAATGTTCACTGGGTCCTGCTCTGTGTCCTGGGTGCTGAGTTAGACTTTAATTGACACCACACCTTGCTTTTACTTTTATTAGACAACCAATTTGTGTTGATTGTAGGAAACCTGAAAATGCATTAAAAAAATGAAGTGCTCTTAATAATTTTACTTCCTAGGACTTATTGCTGACAATATTTTGGTATGTAGCCTTTCCATCTTTTTTCTCTATTTAGAGTTGCATTTTAAAATGATGAATGTGTTTGTCAGAGAAAGAAACTGGCTCAAAGAATTTAGGAACTTTCCTGAGGTTCAAGGTGTAGGCATTGGTGGGGTTGGAATTCCATCCAGGTCTGCCAGGCTGAGATGTCTTTCATTTCTCTCTTTGAGCTGCTGCGTAGCTAACAGACTATACTGTTAGGGTTTCATTATAGTTCTGTCCTAAGGACCTTAGTGTCATCATTCATCTTCACTCACACACTCAGGAACTATTTCACTGAATGTTCTCTCGGTGCTGGGGATACACTAGTGAATGAAGCAAGCCCCTGCCCTGGTGGAGCTTACATCCCAGCCGAGTTCCACATCACGTTTAAGTGGTTGAGCCTAGAGGGGCATGCAGGTCCCGCCCCTGTTAACTGCGTGAGTCCCACTCCTCTGTCGGGGGGCAGCCAGGAAAGCCTACAGGCAGGGGAGCCTGGTTTCGTGTAGGTACTCCTGCTGAGTGGCTGCTGCTGGAAGGGTGGGTGGATATTGAGGGGTGGAGTTTCAGCGTGTGCCTTATCGTTCTCACCCTCCCATTCTTGGTTCGGATGGGTGATCCAGGATGTTGTACTTTGGGTCTTGAATGTCCTCAAAAAACTCGAATGTTGAGACTGGGGATTTAGCTCAGTGATTAGAGTGCTTGCCTTGCAAGCACAAGGCCCTGAGTTCGATCCCTGGCACCACAAAAACAAAACAAAACAAACAAACAAACAAACAAAAACTCGTATGTTGAAAGTTTGGACCCCAGCTGGTATTGCTGTTGGGACGTGGTGAAAGTTTTAGCAAGCAGGGCCTGGTTGGAGGAAGCATATTACTGGAAACATACCCTTGAGGGGTACCTTGGTACTCCAGCCCCTTCTCTCTCTCTGCTGCCCAGCTACTATGAGTGAGAAGTTCCATTCTGCTGGGGCTCTCTGCCTTGATGTTCTGACGCACGGCAGACCCGGAGTCATGGAGCCATGTGACCACAGACTGAACCCTCTGGAATATGAGCCACAATAAACCTTTCTTCTTTACAAATTTATTTCAGGTCTTTTTGTCATAGTGCTGGAAAGCCAACTAACACGTGGGGTGTGTCCTGCCATAGCATACATACAATGACCCTGTTTTATGAACCCCAGAGCAGAACTCATGCTGTGAAGCACAATAAACTGAGCAAACAGGAAAATGCACATTTCTCGAATGTGGTCTCCTGTAGTGTCTTGATATGGCTCTCCTAGCCTAGGGAGGTAGGTATCATTATCCCCCTTTTGCAGGAGAGGAAACTCAGACTCCATTGAAGCCCCAGTTTGAACCCAGGCTTATATGATGGTCCCCGCTTTCATGAGCCTCCTTGTGATGCTTCTTTGATCCAGATCTGTCTCAGGAGTAAGGCTTTTAAACCTCCTGAAACTCCAGGTGATTTAGTGTGTTTCATCCCATTAATTAATTTATTGTTATTTTTTGTAGTACTGGGGATAGAACTCAGAGCCTTCTATTGAGCTACCTCCCTAGCCCTTTTTTATTTTTTATTTTGAGACAGGGTCCCACTCAGTCACTGAGTTGTTCAGGCTGGGTTCAAACTTGGAATCCTCCTGCCTCAGCCTTGTAGGAGTGTCGGGATCACAGGCATGTGCCACCACACCTGGCTATTTTAAGGGGTATTTATTGAGGGCCGGTGTACAGAAACCTTGCTCAGCCCTGGGATCCTACACGACAGACCTACTGGGGTCCTCCTAGGGAACTTAAAGTCTGAGTTCAATCATTAAACCACGGTGACGTTTCTGTCCAGTCTTTTGTTCAGCGATTCCTTGGGCTGCACACCAGGATGTATCAGTTAGGATGCTTTGGGTTGCGAGCGACAGAACTCTGCGTTCAAATGGGATGATTGAGAGAAGCAGTTAAGTGATTCACATCACCAGAGTGGAGGGTAGCATAGGTTGCAGGCATACTTTGGTCAGGGCTTTAGCTTTCTTTCTTTGTGATTCTCTGGCCTCTGCACGTTTGTGTTTGACTTGGTTCACAGGTTCACCTCCTTCATGGTAGCAGCACAAGAAAGAGTTACCATCTTTCCCCACAGCTGTTGAACAGTATTTCTGAGGTTGTCTCTGACTGCACCATCTCAGGACATGTATCTGTTCCTCAGATAATCATGGTGGCAGGAGAAATGAGCTGGCACTGATTGGCTTAGACCAGTGGTGGCGAACCTATGGCACACGAGCCGCAGCAGGCTATTTGTTTTCACTGAAATCTCTGAAAGGTTCGCCATCGCAGGCTTAGACCATTCAGGACCTCCAGCCGAGGGATGCTCCTTGACTGGGATGTGCGGTGGAGTTGGAGTAGATATTGACAGAGGGCAATGACAGTGTTGCGTGTGGTCGCCTAGTAAATGGACACGCGAATGCCAGGCACTTCATATATTTTCACAGTTAGTTCTGTAATATCATAAGTAGGTAATTTTTCCATTTTCCAGGTGACAAAACAAGTTTAGAGAGGTGAGGTTGCCGCTGGCAGTCACACCACTGGGAAGCCAGGGAGATGCATCTGTGGTTCTGGATCCCACATTCTTTCCTCCCCTTTTTTGTGATGGTGGTAGAGAAAATAGATTGTTAATAGAGACCCTAAAAAGCTTTGTCTAATGATTCTTCTTCAGTAAGTGGGACCTTGGGAATAGTTGCTGGTTTTTATTTCAAGCTTATATTAGGGGAATCCTGCCTGCTTTTTTCTTTAACCAACTCTAGATGGTAGGATATCTCCTCTGTCAGGTTCAGGTGAGCAACAGATAATTGAATGAGCTTTTCAGACGAGAGGAACCACGTCAACTACAGTGGTTCAGAAGAGATGGTTGCATCAGATACTTATACAGAAATGGTTTCTCTGACTTTTCTGCCTGAGGCTGCCAATAGCTTTTAAAGTAATAGAGTGACTATTATGTAATCTTTCACAGTACTTCTTTCCCTTGGGCCCAAGTTTATTTGTGCCTTTAAAATACAGATTTATTTTTTTTTTTCAAAGAGTTTACATAAAGCTAGTGTGATTCCCAAATTAAACTCCCCAAAAGAGGGCAAACAAGCTGGGTTTTTGGTTTTCTGCAGACTGCAGAGACATAGTATCCCACAGGGCAGAAAGACAATTTGCTGGAAAGCGTTTGTGTGTCGGTGGTAGGATGTGTTCATTGAGTTGCATCTCCACTCAGCATGTGTGAGCTGCACTTTACTGCCAGGAGAAAGGGCACTCACTGCTCGCTGGTCTCCTGATCTCACTCACTTCTACTCCTGCAAACATAACTTCATTCCGGGAAAATTAAGCAACGATGGGGAAATCCAACTGATGGCCAGTAACCAGTTGACAATAAAGGTTTTCAACTTAGATATGCTTTTTGAGTTCTTGTGTCACTTTGCCATCTTTTCTGCACTTATTACTGATGGTAATTAATGTACTTTTCCAAATTTCTATTCCGCTGTCTAGTGCGTTTTCATTGCCAATAGCCTTTAGTGGGCCTCTGCTTACCAGATTCCTCCGTCTGTCCCCATCACTATAATTTTGGGGTTCTGATTTCCTCTGGCCCTGGTAAACTTGCTCAATGGGACCTACAAAAGGTACAGAGTAAAAGTAAATAGGGTATAAGAACTGGATATGGTGGCACATGCCAGTAATCTCAGTATACCAGGAGGCTGAGGCAGGGGGATTAGAAGTTTGAGCCTAGCCTGGGCAACTCAGTGAAACTTTGTCTCAAAAGAAAAAAGAAAAAGAAAAGGGCTGGGGATGTAGTTCAGTGTGAAGTACCTGGATTCAATGCCCAGTACTACCCCCCACCCCCCCAGAAAGCGAAAGACCAGTTGTTTTTTCTAAACTAAAATCTCAGTATTCAGGTTTAATTGCTGTGTTGGCACTTTGCGGTAAGTGGGTTTTGAGTTGCGGTTTGGGTACTTGGTCTCGGAAAGGTTCACTGTCACTGGACTAGGTGAGCAGGGTTACTGAGCTTGCTGTGTTCCTACAGGGTAACCACTGTGGTTGTCATTAGGACTGAGATCTAGGGACTCTTTGTTACCACAGCAGAACCTAGCTCACCTAACTGATGTCACTACTCTAGAGAAGGATAAAGATTCAGAGAACCTAGAAAAGGCTATCACGTGTGTGTGTATGTGTGTGTGTGTGTGTGGTGTACGTGCAAATATACGTATGTATATATATTAATCCTGACTCCTCTTTGACTATGGCTTCTACATTTTGGCTGCAGATTAGAGTCATTGGGTGATCTTTTAAAATCCTAAAGCCTAAGACCAAGCACTTGATTGAATTAGTTCACAGACTCTGGGGATGGGGTGGACACAAGCATTAGTTTTTGTTTGTTTGTTTGTTTTTTTAATGTTTTTGGGTGATTCCAGTTACTGACAAATTCAGGAACTGCTTATGTATGAGAATTATAACAGTAACATTATAGTTATTATTTGAAGAGGAGTGGAGCTATTAGTAATGACAATGGAAGTACCTGTGATTATCATTTACTGGCTGCTACTTTGCCAAGCAGTATGCTGAGTGTCTACCAACATTCTCACTTCTAGTCCTCACTGTACTCTAGGAGAACAGCTCTGTAGGTAGATGGGTCAGGAAAGGGGGTGATACCTTTCAAACTGATGTCAGCACCAAAGCGGCTGATCCAGATTGTCATGTAAAGACCAAGAGGGTGAGGTTTCTGAGCTTATCTCATTGAGACCAGAGGGACCACTAATGTCATCCTTAGGCTGAGGTTTAGGGCTTCTTTGTTACAACATCATAACTTATCTCATGCTGATAGATACAACCATCCTTTTAATAACCACAGTGGATTCAGGAATCAATGTTGAAAAGCATATTTTGCAAAGTTATAAATTGCGGGAGATTTTATTTTGACTTGTGGCTTGGAAAGAGCAAAGAATGCAGCAAACCAGGCTATTAATCTTGGGTTGTTTGATTCATCCATCAAAACCACTTTGTATGTGTCTCAGGTTAAATAAATTAATAAAACATTACCTTGTGCTTTTGTAGCACTTTTCTCAATGGAGTACATGGTGCTATGCAAACCTTGTACCGTTGCTAGTATGTTTGACACCTCCTAGAAGGATTGTGAGGTGAAATAGGGCTGTGGGTTACTGTGCGGTAAAAAGAACAAAGTTATGTTGAAAGGTTTATCCAACGTCCATAGAGGTTTCTGACTGAAGTCTTGATGTGCAGGTAGGAGTTTGGCAAGGAAGTACGGGAATTTTGGAGAAGGTTAGAGGTTGGTTGGGGAGGGTTGGGGAAGGTTCCTTGCACAGGGAACAGGCCAGGCAAAGGTACACCAGGAGGAAATCATCTGTACAGAGACTCTTAGTGTTACACCAAGAAAGGGACCGTTCCCTACTTCTGTGGAAGACTGGGAAATCCCATTAGGCTTGCATTTCCACCTGTCCTGTAGCACACACACCTCCTAACATTTTTCCAGTGAGGGAAGAGATTTGTGGTATAATGAAGGGCTAAATAATGGTAATAATTTAATTGACCTCTTTGTGTCCTGCAAAGTCACACCAGGAACCATACCAAATGTTGCATATTGCTTGTCAGAGATATTTTACAGGACTCCGTTGATGTCCCAGTGACCCAGACTGTCCTTTTTTTAAAAAAAAATTTAAAACATTTCCATTAGTACATGTTTGCAGTATATATTCATTACATTCATTACAAGGAGTTGGTGCATGCACATAACACATCTTAATTCTCTTTATTTGCGCTTCTCCTCCCCTCTTTCCTTGCTCTGATCTCTTGGCACCCTTCACATTTGCAAAAGATCTCTCTGCCTGTTTCCTATTATTTGTCTTTTTTATTTCCAGACTGACCAATGAAAATGAATTCAGCAGTTCTTTAGCAGTGTAACTGTGAACTGGTGACCTTCACTCTAGATGCAGAGTCCAGGCCCCGGGGCATTGACTGTGTTCTCTGAACCCACTCTGGGCTCCTGGACAAATTCTTTAACTGCCTGGGCTTTTCAGTTTTTTAAGTGTAAAGTGTATCAAAGGTGAATTCAAGGGTTCTTTCCATTTCTGAAATTTGGTAATTCGCTCAGAGATTCTGATGTAGGCACTTGTAATTGAAAGTCACTGATGACATAAAAATGTTATATAAATACGTTTTATCCGAGTCTGTTGGGGCTAAGAGCCAAGCTTGGGCAAAGTAACATTCTCATCTTTGCCTTCCTGTGTGCGTGACAACGGGGGGAAGGGTTGGACGCTCATTAAACCTGTTTTCTGACATGAAATCAGCCCCAGGATTTGAGAGAGGAAGTTAGCTAAACCAGTTAAACTTCTTCTTAACTTGGACCATACTGGGTCTGAGTTTTTTTTTTTAACCTTATGCAATACTTTTCCTTCTGTAGCTTCAAACAGTGACTGCGAGGACCTAAGCTCTTTCACACTTACAGCTCATACTCGATTTAGCCCCATCGCTCTGTCTAAAGCTCTGTATTTCAAATCCTGGATCACATAGCTAGTGACTTAGTCACATTTAAGGTGTGTTCAACTCCCACCTCCCTGTGCTGCTCACTTGGTTCTCTGGTTCCAGCACTGTAGCTAGCGCCCCTGGGATTCAGAGGAGGGTTAAAACCCCAGGACTGGGTTGACCAGACTGGTGGGCTGATGCCATTGGCCTGTCCAACTGCTGATGTGTTGTGTGCATGCCTTGTGTCGGGCTCAGTGCTTACACTGGGGGTACAGTGGTGACTAAACAGCATGCTCTTGCCCTCGAGGAGCTCACAGTGTTAAGGAACAAAGGTGCAGTGGTAACGTGTCACGTAAACAAGACACCCAGGGCTCTGAACGCATTCGCAGCGGGAGGCTGACCTGGTTTGCTCCAGGTGGCCAGTGGCTGGAGATGATGACAAGCCCACGCATGCTGTTGGGGGTTGGAGGCCTTGAGGGTGGGTGACACTGATCCTGGGTGCATGGTGGGGACCGAGGAATGGGTGGACATTCGGCCTACAACAGCCTACTACTGCACCCTGGACATCTCTCCCTGTCCTCAGAGCTGGAGGACACTGTCCTTGACTCTTAGTTTTATAGGATGTATCACGGATACCATTTATTTGGCAGTTGTGTTGCTTTGTATTGGAGGAAGGTAGTATGCCTTCATCTCCTCAAGGGAAGGCCGTTTCGTATATTTGCGTGTCCTGGCTCAGCGTGTGACACAGGATGGAATGGCTGGCCTCTTGGTTCATGAAAATATCACTGACACACCGGATGGGGACAGTATGTAGGACTCGGCTTTTTTGCATCTGCAGCAAATCAAATGAAGGTTCAGGACCCCTGAGAACATGTAACAGCTCCAGGTGCCTCTTTGTGCTCAACTTCATTGAAGTTTCTGTTGATGGAGGCAATTAATAGGGGAAATTCTATCCACCTGAGAATAGTTTAATAGCTGTTATTTTGTAATTAAAAGTTCACGGTAAATTGGCCTGCTTTATTGGCATCACAGTACCTAGTTTTCTTTCTGTCCCTGTGATTCTATTAATAGAGCGACTCCCAGCTATGCATCTTCTCTGCTTCGGCCCTCCTGCCATTCCTTATGTTCTCCATCAGATTCTTAACATCTCCCTTGGCCGCTTCTGCTTTTTTTGTCTTTTACATTTCTGCTGTCTGAAATCTTCCCTTTTCAACTGATGTGTGTTCAAACAATAAAATTGTTTTTGACAATAAAGTTGTTCTAATCATTAACAGAAAATAAAAAGAATATTTCATCTCTCTACTCACCCCATTTTTCCATGGGAGTGTGTGTGAATAGTGTTCTGTTATATAGTTTTGTCCTCTTTTTTTTTGCCGGGGTTGGTGGTACTGGGGATCGAATGCAGGGCCTTGCACTCGCTAGGCAAGCGTTCTACTGCTTGAGCTAAATCCCCAACCAACCCCAGTTTTGTACTCTTGTCTTCAACTTAATATTCACATTTTTTCAATCAGTAGATTTTTTTTTTTTTTGTGGTGCTGAGGATCGAACTCAGGCCCTTGTGCTTGCAAGGCAAGCACTCTAATCACTGAGCTAAATCCCCAGCCCCTCAATCAGTAGATGTTAACTGAGCTCCTACTATGTGCCGAGCATTGTTTTAAGGGCTGGGAACACATCAGAGAACAAACCAGATATAGATCTTAGCTGTCGTGTGTAGTTCATAGAGAGACATTAAATATGATACAAACTACATAAGGAAATAACTTACGGAAAAAAAGAGTAGGGCTGAAGAAGAATGGGAATATTAATTTATAAAAATTTACATTTTCTCATATTTCTGTCATCTTCCTGCACCGGTTAGTTGAACATTACCCTTGTGGCCCATGGATGATAATTGACTTGGAACCATAGGGCTCTCTACCTTTACATCTGGAGAGGAGAGAGCTTGTGGGTCACTGACCACAGAGCCTGTATTTCTGAGGTGAGGAAACATGTCAAGAAGAAAGAAATGACTTAAGGTCTTACATCCTTGAGTAGAAAGCAAGGACTTTTGTATTTTAGTTAAAATTTTGTCCCCCAGTGCTGGGGATTGAACCAGTGGACACTCTACCACTGAACTACATCCCCAGTCCTTTTCACTTTTTGTTTTGAGACAGGGTCTGGCTGATTTGTCCAGGCTGGCCTTGAACTTGTGATCCTCCTGCCTCAGCCTCTCAGAGTGCTGAGATCACAGGCGTGTACCACCGTGCCCAATCTTTTTTTTTTTTTTTTATTTTAATTTTTTTTTATTATTTTTTACCAAGAACATGTATTGGTACATTGCATACATAATGATCATAATCAACATGGTTATTTTGTACCTGTACATGATACATCTTGGTTTTTTTTTTTTTTTAAATTAACTCTAATAATATTTTTTTTAGAACCCTGCTATGCTGTTTCCCTCCTGTAGGAAATTGAATTTGCTTCTGGTTTTTGTTCTTTTCTTCCCCCTGGTTTTTGTTCTAAATAGTGCTGCAGTGAGAAGCATCTTAATGAAATTAGCAAGTTTATTTATAATAAAAAGTAAAAGAGAAAGTTAATATTTGTATTTGTCCAGGTACTGTGGTAAGTCATTTCTATGAAATAATTTCGTTCTGACAGTGAGAACCATCACTTTCCTCTCTTTCCAGATGAGAAAATCTAGGATTCACACACAGGTCTGACTGAGCTCAGTCTGATTCTCAGCCTCTGTGATCTATGACATTCCAAGTTTGCATATTAAAATAGCAGATGTCAAAGCCCATCACAGTCACTAACACATTTATTTAAAAGTTTACCAAACATTTAACTTTTGCCCAATTTTTTCATATTAAATTTAACTATATGTAATTGCAGGTTTTTTTTTTTTAATGGCCAAAGACAGTTTGAGTATTGGCAGTTTCATATGTTCCTATTAGTCCATCCTCACAATAACACAGTGATTGTTCTTTGGTGACTGTTGTGCCGGAGAATGAGTAGTGTAGTATTTTAGGTGGCGTTTGGCCATTGGGGATTTAGTGAATGCAGTGAAAGGGGGGAGGCAAGGGAGGAACAGCAACCCTTACACGAGGCCGGCAGCTGTGAAGGCTGGGGGCAGACTGCTGCCTTTTACCTCCTAGTTGCTTCGTGACCTTTGTCAAGATACTTGAACTTTTGTCCCTCAGTTTTCTCATCTGGTGAACGTGGAGTGATAAAGTCTCTTTCATAAGGTCTTTATAAGGCTTTTATCATAAACGGGTAGAAATCCTCCTGTAACATACCAGCAGAATCCAAGCAGTTGATGGGGGTGTTGATGGTAACAGTTACTTCTGTCATATTTCAAACCAAATCCTTTTTGTCTTTTTTCCTAACCATGATGTTTCTGTAAAATACACAAAATGTCTTCTAAAAGTGGCATTGATAAGTGGATGGTCCTGGATGTGATTGGGGATCCTCTTTATAGTGGAAGCTTTCATCTGGCTGTGTGGGTGTGCTGCGTGAGGAGGTAGGACAGCAGACATTAGCCTCTGTGTGGCTTACGGGGTCACAGTAGGGTGAAGCTCAGAAATGAATGTCCCCTTCCCCCCGGAATTCTCCTTTCCATTGCTCTGGTGCCGTTCCTGCTTATGTGGTATCTGTCTCCTTCAGGTGACCCCCCTCCTGGGCCTGTGCCCTTGCTGGTGGAGGGGACGCGATTGTCAGAGCTGAAAGTGCCGAGTGGGCAGCCTCTGTGCTGCTGGACTGCACGCTGAGCTGAAAGGGCTGTTTGTGGAAAAGGGCAGCATATCCTGAACCTGCCCTCTAGCATTTTTCTGCAGCCAGCAAGTCTGCAGTGGAGCACTGAGCTTCAGCCTGCAGAGTGCTCGCCACATGAATAACTCCTGGGCCAGCCCATCCCCACTGGAAAAGATCTCACCTTGGGACAGGGGTTGGAAGTGAAGGCCTGCGCAGAAAATCTTTTCCTTTTTTTCCAATTAAAATCTTGGCAAGAAAACATGCTTGCCGTTCCTGTTGCCTGTATCAGCAGCAGATTCCCAGTTTGAACTCTGAGGCATCGTCTTCCATTTGTCACAATTCAGCTTTTCCTGCTGCAAACAATTTTGCTTCTCTGGTCGATGGGGACTTGAATAGCTCCAGGTGGTGAATGGGTGCTGGGGAGTACGGTTCTGGGGAAATACAGTGCCAGAGCAGTACAGACAGCAGGAAAAATGGGAAGCTTTTCAAGAGTGAAACGGGTAATAAAACACTCTACCTTTTTTGACTTTGAAAACCTACCCTTCAGCTTAACTGTAACTTGTCTCCTGAAATACTTCATGGTATAAATCCTCGGTGGAGTATTATATAGTCTTTAACAGTGATGTAGCTGAAGTACCTACATTAAGGAAAGGTGACAAAGGTACTGTGAGATGGAACATGGCAGATTACTATTCAGATATGGGAGCCATCTTTATAAAAATATGTTCTCTTTATATAGATACATAAAAGAACATTTGGAAGGGTATCCACATGGTGGGTGGTTGAATCATACGTATTTATATTTTCTTCTTTTTGCTCATATGTATTTTCAAATTTTTACTGCAATCAACATGTATTACTCATATCGGGAAAAAAAGAGTTATAGGGGGCTAGGCACCTCATTCACTGAGTAGGTCCCGCTTTCACTCATTTAGTATATTCATGGAGGGGTTCCTGGGGGCAGGGCAGGGTGCCATGGTGGAGATGGAGAGATCCTGACAGGCCCAGTCTCTGCCTTCATGGAGCTGACATTTTTAAGGTAAAAAGGTTAAAACATATTACAGTTTGGGAAGAAAAAGAAGAAAAGCAATGACATGGTATGGGTAAATGGAGTTAGGGGTTAATCTTTAGGAAGGGAGATGGGGAGAACCTCTTTGAATTGAAAACTGAGAAACAGCCACAGAAAGTTTGAGGTTTTAAGAAGGGACAGTCGGTGAGAGCTATTAGGGTCCTTTTCCTTTTTTCAGGTTGCTTGAAAGACTGGGGAAGTGAGACTTGAAGCTTGACCCTTGTGTAAACAGTGTTCCATTTGGAAATGTGAATGAGGCGCACAGACCATTTAGCTAAGGTTGTGTGTGTGTGTGTGTGTGTGTGTGTGTGTGTGTGTGTGTGTGGCTGGCCATAAGGACAACTTTATAACTCCTGGGAGATTAGTTAATGTTTTGCTAAATAACAGGAAGGTGTTGGGTTTGATTTGTTTTCATTCTTTGGCTTTTTTTTCCTTTAATTTTTTTTGTTTGTTTGTTTTTTAGAGACAGAGTCTCATTATTAGTTTAGGCTGGCCTTGAACTCATTCTGTAGCCCAGGCTGGCCTCAAACTTGCTGTGATCCTCCTGCCTCAGCCTCCTGAGTTCTGGGATTATAGGCTCGCACCACCTTGCCCAGCTCATTGGCTCTTTTTTTTGGCGGGGGTGTTGCTGGGGATCGAACTCAGAGCCTTGCACCTGCGAGGCAAGCACGCTACCACTGAGCTAGATCCCCAAACCCTCCTTGGCTCTTTTTGAATAGCAGCTGAAATGTCTCTTGTCTTTCAGGGTGGAATGAGCTTCTAGCCTGACCCAGGAGATTTTTAGGCCTCCCTGACCCACCTTCTACATTCATTAAGTATTCACTGGATTCTCATCCATAAGTCATTAGCCTGGAAACCCTGGCTGCACTGGTGATGTTTGAAAGGTATCTGTTTCCTCAGGGATTCCCTACTCACTCACCTGGGGGAAAGGAAGGGAGAAGCAGTTGATAAAACCTGAATCCTAGATGAAAATGTAAGACTGGACGCAGGGGCAACAAAAGCTCTTCTTTAGGTACTTACGAGTACTGAATGGTGTGTTTGAGTTTAGGATGGCAGCAGATATTGATAGAGTCTTTTGGATCGAACGTTTTGAGGTAGCTTCAGCTCTGCTCTCTTGCCCTATGCTTAACTAGACCGCATTCTCCCAGGAGAGTTGCAGCCTTGCTGGCCCTCGGGCCATACTTTTCCAGCACCCTTTGCCTAAAGGCTTTTTCCTGGCTCAGCTTATCCCTTGCAAAATGCCCAGAACTGAGTGAGTCTGGGGATAGGCCAGGCATGTATGGGGTGGACCTTTTGCAACTGAAGAAAGCATAACTATTTCAATATGATGAAATATTCTGCAGCTATTAAAATGATAAATGCAACCATGTAGAAATATGAAAAGGTGTTGGGAAATAGTTGCATAAAGCCACAGATGCCAGTTAAAGCAATGTTCATTTACATGGATGAAAGTTAGAGCAAAGGGATGAACACTGTATAACAGTGTTGGGGTTGGAAGGTATCATTATCCAATTATCTGCTAAACTAGGAACCTCAGGATCATGTCCTACAGCTCTTCTTTTCTCTTAGCTCAGATTTAACCAGTCACAAACTCCCATAGATTCTGTATTAGTATCTTAATCCTCATCCTTATTCTTCATTCCCACTACCAGTTTCCTAGGCTACACTATCATTTCTGTCTCTCTCCTCTCTCTCTCATCATCTATCTCTATTTCATTTATTTATTTATTTATTTATTTATTTGGGAGGGGCAGTGCTGGGGATTAAACCCAGGGCCTTTTGCCTGCTAAGCAAGTTGGCTGTACCATGGAGCTACACACAGCCCCTGGCTACCATTACCAGTCACTCAGACCCCTCTACAGCCTCTTAGTAGTCTGCTGGCCTCCCTTCTTTTTCCCACGGAGGTCCATGTGGGCCACTGCTCCAAGTCAGTTCAAGAGTATCTGATTTTGTTTCTCCCTTGATCAGAAGTTTCTTTTTGCTTGT
>PVJO010012950.1:0-53597 GCA_004026905.1 Hystrix cristata | reverse complement strand
GGACACACATGTTCAAATACCGCATAGTTTCTCTGGTGTGAGAAACTGAAGTGTAAATAAAGACTAAAATGTATTATATTGGGAAAGGGAAGAAAATGTCCAAATGGGAAAGGGAACAAGGGAGGGGGAAAGGAACAGAGGGACAAGAGAAATAAGAAATGGAAGGAAAAAATGGAAACAAAGCTTTTGTAAATAGGAGGGAGGAGGGGGTGAGGGGAGGGGAACAGGAAAAAAAGAAGCAACAAGGTATATCATGTACAGGTACAAATCCCCAATGATGAATGTTATCAATATGTACATTGAAAATGTACCATTAAAATAAAATTTTAAAAAACCTACTTAGTCACGATATATAATATTTTTGATGATGCGTTGCATTCTATTTGCTAATGTCTTGTTGAGGATTTTTGTATCTGTGTTCATTGAGGAGACCGACCTGTAGTTTTCTTTTCTGGTTCTTTGTCTGGTTTTGGGATCAACAACCCAAGCCAAAACCATAATTAAGAAGGGAAATCATAAAAATTGGAGTAGAAATTAGTGAATTGAGACTAAAAGAAAAATACAAGGAATCAACAAATTGAAGAGCTGGTTCCTTGAAAGAATAGACAAAAGAGAAGAATAGAAAAAAGAGAGAAGATTCACATCAATGCAATTGGAAATGAGAAAGGTGAAGTCACAACAGACATCATCAAAATTTAGAAGATACGTTGTAACCTACAAAAAATTGTTTTCCAACAAATTGGAAAACCATGAAGAGACAGGCAAATTCCTTAACTTATACAAATTACCAAAGCTAACCCAAGAAGACACAAAAGTACTGAACAACCCAATAACAATAAATGAAATTGAGACAGTAATCAAAAACCTACAAATTAAAAATGTCCAGGATCTGATGAATTCACTTCTGAATTCTACAAAACCTTTAAAGACATTGTATCATCACTACTCCTTAAACTCTTCAATGAAATTGAAAGGGATGGAGTGTTTCTAAATTCATTTCTGGTAGTCAGCATGTTTAATTTTTTTTTTTTTTTTTTGCATGTTTGGTTTTTTGACCCATTCAGGTGATGTGAATTTGGGTAGAATATCTGTGTTTGACCAGTTGTGGTTAGAACTTGTTGTGATTTTGTTTTCCTCTGCTGTCATCACCGCAAAGGTGATTTTCTTTGTGGTTGTTGAGCCCAGACTCCTAGATCACTGTCACTTTGAGGTCTCTCAATGTGGGAGGAAAGTCTCTGTATTAGGTGGCATTTTTTTTTTTCAATCTTTCATAATTAACAAAACCTATAAGTCTATAGGTTTAGTCAAAATGTCTGACCATATGTCCTCAGGACAACAGCAAATTTAGCATTCTACTTATCTCTGAGTCCCCACTTTCTGTAGATTTTGATTGATAATTTCTTTCTAGTTTTATAAAGTCCCAGATACTTTAAAAATGTTTTTCTATTTTTACCTTGTACTTTTAGTTGACTTTATTGATGAAATTAGTGCATATACTCTGGTCCTCCACACAGCCTGAAACAGATTGTTCTGTTTAATGATAAAATCTGAACCATTCATAGGACTTTTCTTTTTCATCTGCCATTTTTCTACATTATACACACCTCCCTTTAAAAGAAGACAGATTCTTCTACTTTTTAAACTTTGCTCTCAGGAAAATGGTTTCAAGACATATCTAGTTTTGTCTATAAAGATGAGTTTTACTTTTGGTGCAGGGATGTATTTATTACTTGTAACATTTTTCGATGGTATGAAACCCTTAAATAGTTTTCAGAAGACAGCAGTTTAGACTACCACCAATTTATCTGCGTATTTTTGTAATCCAAAGAATTTACTTGTGTTTAAGTTGTATTTCCTTTAGTAGTGAAAAGTAAAGCTGTAACACCAAAAGCAGGAAAATTTTTCTATTTTTGTTCTACTCCTTAGTTTCCATTTCCTGAGTGGTTAGAAATTTGGCCAGTTTATATAAGTTTTCATGAGTTGATATACATTTGAGTTTTTCTAAATAAATTCAGAATTTACTTTTATCTTTTTAAAACATGAATACCTCAAAGACAGGACTTGTTTTAAAGATTATTCAAAAGAATTCCTTTTATGAAAGATTATCTAATCTATATTAGGTGACAGAGATATTTTGCATTAGACTAGTACATAACTATACTGTTCCTTTAGTATTTGGCTTTGTAAATAAATATGGAGAAGCGATAATCTCAAGAGTTTTTTTTAAATCACTTCCTTCTTCCCCCAGAAAGTAAATAAAACCATCATTCTTTTCTAATATTCATTAATAATTTCTTTCTGGCACTAGGTGAAAGGAAGGCTCTTTGCAAGACCATCCTATGGTATCTGCAAAGATAGTTTAGATCTTATAGCCTAGACCTCTGTGAAAGCTGTTCTAAATTACAGAAGTGACAGAGCTTACACTTAATTTTTAGATACTTTCAGTTGTGGACTTCAGAATGAAGCAGCTGGGGTGGGGGGAGGATCCTTATTAGAAGCATAAAGCCTCCTGACTCTGTCTTGGCCAGTGTTCCCTTTTTTCCAGTAAGCTGTCTGCTGTACAGAGGTGTATAACCCTAATGGCTTGTTGTATGCCATTAAAAGGTATTGTACACTCATAAAAGAATGACATTTTGATCAATGCTGTTAAAAGAATTACTGTCTTGACACAGAAAAGCTTTCCTGCTGCAAGTTTAAAAATATGCCTTTAAAAGCTTTTTATTGAATACCTTTGCATGCCTCAGAAATGTGCCATTTTGGCATGAGGTTGCTCTGAAGTGTTCCACACTGTCACCTAAATGCAGAACCTCCTCTTTGCCTTCAGAAGTCAGAGGGCCAGACAGGCGCTTCCCTGCAGAATGGAGCTTGAAGAGACGGTGGCATCTTAAGTCACTGCATCTAATCCAAAAATAGAATTTTTGCAAAGAGAAAGCTGAAAACTAAATTATTCCTTTTTATTTTGTGAGATATTGATTTTTTTCATGCTGTTTTGTTTAAACTTTGTGGTTTAATTTCCCTTTGGATTTAGAAATCATGGTTTTCCACCCAGTTCAGAGATAGATCTTTTTTCTCATCACTAAGGAATTGGTTCTCTTAAATGGTGGTATGTTAGATGTGGTTTTATACTATTTATTTTTCTTTTATTATATTTTTGATTAGGACCTTATGAAAACCATATCATAATAGTCATAGGCTTTCAAAGCTGAAGATTTCTTCTATACATAGCTGGTCTTTCTCAGATTTACTTACATATTACTACTATATTTTAGCTTTATTTCTTAGTTTGTAAGCTATTACCTACTTCTCACACCTTAAAAAAAGAAACTTGTGAATTGAGCATTTAAAAGTCCAATACCCAGAAAACCACAGTTTTCTTAAATGAATGATTACAGAGTGATCATTTATTATAGGTATTAAGTTTCTACTTTCAAAATTTTATGTTTGATCACAGTCTAATAAACGTCTCACATAGTTCAAGGTATGGGGATATTTTATAATAGATACCATTAATTTTTTAATAAAGATATTTTATTGTCTCATTAAAATATCACAATAAAGGCCAAGCGTGTTGGCATGTGTGTATAATTCCAGCACTTAGGAGGCTGAGGCAGGAGGATCCCAAGTTTGATGGTAGGACTACATAATAAGTTCAAGGCCAGCAAAACAAAACTCCACAAAATCACACAGTGCTTTTATAATATATGACCTTGTTTCTTTGATTAGACCACTCTTATATCTTATTCACCAACATGCAGAATTGAATTGTTCCTTTTTCAGAGACATGTATACTACCCAGAAATTTTCTGATACCCTTTTTTTAATTACTGTGGCTTACTGAATCAGAGCAGCTATTCTGAAGCAAGTTCATTGTCATTCCTTCAATGACTGATGCATTGTTCTGGGCTTGAAATACTGAATAAGCATTACTTGGCCTCATTTGAAGCCTGCTGATATATTTTTCACCAAAGAAATTCTGCTGAAGAGACCCATTCTCCTGAATTGGTAGGAAGTGAACAAACTCAAATCTCATCTTGTAATGGAAACCCAGTGTAGCACTCTTGGTTGTGTTCTTTCTATGACTACCAATACTGCAAGCAACTATCAGTTTCTTTCCATTTAACCACCATTTGCTAACCTAGAAACTCTTTACCTTTGAGTTCTATTCTGAAGTGATTGAAGTTCTTCTGTAGTATTCTCTGGGGCCATTCACAGTAACTGTACATTCCTTCATTTTCTGGAATGTAAACAGTCAGATTCCTGAGAATAGTCTTCATTCTTGCAGTAGATGTAGCAAAAAGGCATTGATTTTCTTATGTACTCTGTTGACTTTGTCACCCTATCCTACTTTTACTTGGAAAGTCCATATTTTTGTTATTGGTAGGGGCTGTATCTTCTAAATGCCACGTGATCTATATAATACTAAAACTTGTTACAGCTATTGTGTGCCATGTTCTGTGCTAAAGTGCTTCCCTTAGTTCAGAAACTTTATACAGCTCGCTCAAACAGTGTGTAAGTTAAGGAATTGTTCAAACATAGGTATGTGGTATGATCAAACTATACAGTGAATGTTTAAAAGATTTATTACAACAAAAGACACATTGCCTTTAATTTTCCTCACAGTACTCCTCTTGGCTTCAAACATACTTGTCCCATCATTCTTGCTTCTTTCTGAGACAGTTATGAAGTCTTCTTTTGAGTCTTTGCAAGGTGTAGTGAATGTTGCTCCCTAGTGCCATACAGTGGAGTAAGCTCTGAAACACATTCTTTTCTGTTCTCATCCAACTTGTTCACCAAATCTGACCCTGAATCTGGCACTTCTAGCTCTTCCCCAAAGTCAAAATGACCATACAAGGTAAACATTTTGAATTGATTCAGGACATTGAGGCAGCCATGATAGTATAACTAAAGACATTCACAAAAGGGGACTTGCAGAACTGCTTCAGAAAGTGGCAAGAACTATGGGATATGTGTGTTTGATGCGGGGGTATTTTGAGGGGTCTTAATGGCAATATGTCTTTTACTGTAATAATTTTTTTTAAATTTAAGCATTTATCATGTTTTTAGATGGTATCTCATTGTCTGACTCTCAACTACTGTGCTGTTCTAACCTGTTTTATATCGTATTTATTTGTTGTAGGTAATGTTATCTACATTTTACAAATAAGGAACCTAAAGCTCAGAGAATATACACTTTGTATAGTGATGTACAGTGAAGGTGTGGCAGAGCTGGCATTTGAAACATACTGTATGTACTTCAAAGTGTATATCGTATGTTATGCTAGCTATTCTCCCCTTAATTATTTTTGTGTATCCAAACATGAGTTTTACTAGCGATTTGAAGTAGGAATTTGTCTCGTGATTTTCATTTATGGTTTAGAAAGTAGCATATTGAAAAGATGACTGGACTATAGGTCAGGAGATATGGGTTCTTCTAGTATCTCTGATTCTGGCTCTATGACATTGGATAAATCATCTCTTATAGATTTTGTTTGTCAGTACAGGGATGGAACCCAGAGCTTTAAATATGCCAGGCAAACACTCTACTATTCAGTTACGCCCCCAACCTCTTATTGGCCCTATTTGTAAAATGAAAGGTTGCTGGCGGTGGTGGCACCTCTGTAATTCCAGGTACTTAGGAGGCTGAGACAAGAGGCTTGCAAGCTTGAAGCCCACTAGGGCAACTTAGTGAGAACCTGTCTCAAAATAAAATTTTAAAAGGGACAGGGGGGACTGGGGATTTAGCTCAGTGGTTAGAGTGCTTGTCTCGCAAGCACAAAGGCTTGAGTTTGATCCTCAGCACCAAACAAAAAAAAAAAAAAAGAGAGAGACAGGGGAAGTGCCTCAGTGGTAGAGCACCCCTGGGTTCAATGTCCAGTACAAAATAGAAAGGCGAGAGAAAGGTAGGTAGGTTTGGACCTAGAGGATTTCAAAGGTTTCCTCGAATTCTGCAGTCTAATTTGATAATTTTGATTCAGTGTCTGCACCTGTTCTCTTGAACCTGGATAAAACTTTATAATCTGTATTTTAGCCCTTTTAATGCTGTATTTTTTAATGTTAGGTGTGAGAAGTTCTGATTTTTTCTTCTTTATTGCAGTATTACATCTGTTACTTAAATTCAATAATGGGAAGAAATTCCATGTAAGGACCTAATGAATCTTATTACAAGGACATTTCCTATTTTAAACCACTCAAGAGTCTCCTAGTTTTTAAAGTCAGAATAATTCTCGAAATCCAAGTACTATAAAAGAAAATAAACTATGTTTGAAAGAAAACATTTCTACCAACAAAGACAGGAATCACAACTGCCACCTTCAAAATACTTGTAAATTCTTAACTATACAGCAGTACTATTAGTAATAGCAATAATAAGTAACATTTACTGAGAACTTCATGCTACCGTACTTTACTAAGCATTTTATATACATCATAACATACAATACTTGTGAAAACGCTGCAAAATCAGTACAACTATCATCCTCGTTTTATTCACAAGGAAGCAGAGACTTACTGAAGTTAAACGGTTTTTTCCAAAGGTTGCATTGTTTAGTGGTAGAAGAAGAATTCAAACTTATAGAATACTTCAGAGTTTTTCCTCATGTTTACAAAATGGAATTGTAATAAAAGGTTTCCTCTGAGAATACTTAATGATAAAAATTTGATTTAAACATGAGTCTTTCTAATTAGAAAGGAGTGGGCCTGATGACTTGTAATGAACGGCAGTTTGCAAATTCTCACCTTTGATCACTGCCAGTTACATATTTTTCGATATAGTCATAGAACAAGAAACAGATATTGAACAAATAGATATTTCTTTTGTGGTACTGGGGATTGAACCCAGAGCCTTCATCTTTAGGTTCATTCCCAGCTCTCCATTTTGAGACAGGATCTTCCTAAGTTGCCTAGCCTGGCCTTGAACTTGCACTCTTCCTGCTTCTTAAGTTACTGGGATCATAGGTGCCTAACGTCATGTCCAATTTAGACAATTTTATAATACACTTATCATCTGAAGAGTTAATAAATTCATTACATGGTTTAGAAAAACATCTTTTGGAGTTTGGGGTGTGAATAGGTGTGTGTGTATGTATGTGTGTGAAAGAGTTTGTATACATGTACATTGCATGTGCATGTGCATGGGAGTTGCACACCCTAAACTCCAAAGAATTGGAAGCTGAAAATTAGGTTGACTATCCCAGTTTGCCCAGGGAAGGATTTCTGGGCCATCGAACTTTTATTGCTAAAACCAGGGTCGTCTTGGAAAACCAGAGCAAGTACACACACACACACACACACACACACACGTATACATGTATACATACATGTGTATATATGTGTGTGTGTGAAATAATGAATTCCCTGGACTACAGGGAATTCATATCTTGCCAACAGTTAAACAGCTCTGAATTCAGTGCCTAGACTGGTATTTGTCTGTTTTATTAGTAGAAAGCTCAGTCTCCTGTGTTTTCCCCATTTCAGATAACCTCTTCTTGTCATCTAAGAAATTAATTTCTTTGTTGGAATCATTGCAGGTAAACTTGATTGCAGGAATGCTGTTATTGAGGCAGCTTACACAGTGATTTGCTAAGTACAGCCTCTTCATAAAAGGTGAAGCAGAAGTCAATTTATCGATCACTACCAGGATTTCAGTAACCTGTTGAACTACCTGATTTTTTTGCCTTCTTATAAAACCTGCTGTTTTTATTCCTTTTTATGCTTTAGCATTTAGTTATTTCCTTTGGAAGCATTTTTACATGTGTTTTCATATCATGTAAACTTTTTTGTTATTTGCTTTTTAAAACATATAGTTGGAACTCTCTTAACTAAATAGTAAATAGGAATTTGTTACTATTGCTTTTTTTGGAGATTAAATTCATGGGACAGTTGACTGGAGGACGTAGTGTTTCCTTGATTACACAGCTTCTTTGATGGCAAAATTTCACATATTGTAAGTATAGCTTAATGAATTTTCATGACCTGTGTAGCTAGCATCTTGATCAAGAAACAGAGCTTAGCTGGCAACTTGGAATCCTTTTTAGTGCTTATATCTAAGCTGACTATCAGGCTCTGTCTACCCAGATAAATTTTAGCATACGTATTTATCTAGATTTAAATACTGTCTGAAGATAATCACCAACATAGTCTAGTACCAAAAAACTAAATACTGTCTGAAGAGCAAGATTACTTATATCTGTGCAAATTTTCTAGGTAGTTATATTGTTTTCATCTTTTATATACTCACTGTGGCATATTAATATTTAATTCTACAGAAATTTAAATATCTAGGATTTCCTTAGTTGGCTTCGTGGTTGCTGAATAAGGGTTTAAGCTCTTTCTGAATGTGCTCATAATTTTTCTGAATAACTACATTACTTAGACAGTGAGTGACATTCAAAGGTGATTTGATTGGCCCCTTAATTTTCTCTGTTTTGAACTTCTAAGATTACAAAGCTCAATCATACACAGAGAATTTGCCATTCACACTGTCAATTCTATTAGGTCAGGTGGTACATGCTGCAGGTGTATTATTGCTAGGTGATTTTTTTGTTTTTTCTTTTTTCTCGTCTTGAAATCCAGGTGGAATCTGTTGTCTTTGAAGGCTAAAAAAAAAAAGAAAAAGCTAGAACATCAATCTGCCACCTCCACTTGGCTTTAGTTTCTCTATTGCGTTTCCATCCATGTGTGCTGAGGTGTTCCAGTCACAGCCCCAAATTCAGTGTTCTCACTAATGTTTTGCCAGAGAAAGGTCTGTCCTCTTTGGTGAGATTGAAATGAGTAATAGTCTTTCGACACTATTGGCAAGTGGTTTCTATGGTCTGTGGCAGATCTAATGAGCTACAGCTGCCTGCTTGGAAAATTTGGCTTTCAAATGTCTGAAGAATATGTCTCTAGAATATGAACTTGAGTTTCTGTGTGTATTAAAAGAGCAACAGCAACAACAACATAATGTTGTCAAACTTATAAATATGCCACAAACTGCTTTGTAGCTGCTTTGTAACCTAACATTCAAAATTTTCCAGTTTCAACTGCAATAATTAAAACATTTTCCAGGTTTTTGCAGAATCCTGGGAAAATGAATAGCGTAAACTATTTGACTAAGGTACTTTTGCATCTGGAACTGAAGTTATGTTACCTTTTTTTATACAAATTCAGTTTTGCATTTGTATTTAAGAGCAAGGAAATTATCATTATTATTATTATTATTATTTTTGGTTTTTTGAGACAGGGTATCGCTGTGTAGTTCAGACTGTCCTTAAACTCCCTATGTAACCCACACTGGCCTTGAACTTGAAGCAATCCTCTTGCCTTAGCCTCCCAAGTGCTGGAGTGATAGCCGTCCACAGCCACAGCTGGCTAAGAGCAAGGAAATTTTGTAAGACTGCATTTTCAATATGGATTATGTACATTGATCCTCTCTTCTTTGACCATCATGTTCTTTCTGTATATGTAACTCAGCATACTGTGATAATGGAAATATATTGTACTACATGAAATGATATAAGGGAGTGTGATAGACTTGTGGTTCAGTGGAGAATCCAGTATATAAGCACAGTTATGGCTAGGGATGGTGGCCCATACTTGGAATTGTAGATACTGTGAAGGCAGGAGGATTGCAAGTTTGAGGCCAGCCTGGGCAACTTAGCAAGATCCTACCTCAAAATTAAAAGGAAGGCCTGGGAGTGGGGGTGTAGCTGAGTGGTAGAGCGCTGCTGGGTTTAGTCTCCAGTACCACAGAGGGGAAAGTACACAGTTATACCCAAGGATTAGACTTGTAATTTTAGGTATTTTTGTTAATCTAAGAGTGGTAGAAAGTGATTGCTTACAATTCTCATGTAGTAAAGCAACTTGACCATTTTGTCTAAATTCATATGTTCTACCTCAAGGTTGAAGGAATTTTTTATAGGCTTAAACAGTGGTATTAATGTTTCTAAACTGTTTCAATCTATCAGTTTCAGGAAAATGTTCTTTTGAAATAGTTTGATTGTTATTCAGAGGGGACATTTTTAGAAGCTATATTGGTAATTATTTTCATACCACCTATTAGAAAACCTCAAGGAAAACATTGCCTAACTTTCTAATTTACAAGCAAAACTACCTTGTGACCTCTGAGAGCCAGTTATTATTCTGCTATGATGTTTGGGAAAATGAGCCATTACTGGTCTTGAGAAGAAGCAGGTTTGTTTTTTTGTTTTTTTAAGTGCAAAGAGGAATTATTCAATAACATTCCACAGATCAGTGAAATCACTATTAGGCATTATAATAGTTATAGCTATAAAATAGAACAAATTGAGTTTGTCTATTAAAGTATGAATTTTCCACATGTGCAAGTAGAAATCACTTCTTTGAATTTAACATGAGAATTTTGATACAAGTAAGCACGAATCTGATGCTGCTCTTGTGGCGCATGGAATGATTTAGGGCACATAGTGAAGTAGCACATAGTACAGAACAAGGGTGACAAAACAGAAGCCCCTAGAACAGGATCAGGATGGGAATGTTTCCCTTCTCCATAATTATTCTTGGATATGGAGCACTGAAAGTTAACATCAGGATCACATTCTGTGTTATTTGTAATTTATAGAATAAGTCTGGTGAGTATATTATATTATGAATATTAATTGATTAGTAAGCTAAAAAACAAGAAAATAAAGGAAAATGATAGAAAACTGTGACTCTTCCAATAATAGAATCTATGAAAAGTGAGAGTAGATAGAAAAGAGAGAAGTAGTAATTATTAAGGAAGAGATCATCACTAATATCATAAATTGCCTAACATCCTTGGTTTTTCTCCCATTTAATCCTAATATTTAATTTGACCCTACTCTCATTGTCTGCTCTTTGTAACCCATGTTTTAAATGACTTTGTTGGTATAATTCAAGTACCATACAATTTACCCATAAATATGATGGAAAAAATTTTTGTTTATTTATTGTCTAAATTCTAAAAGTTGATTTGAAATTCCCCACCACCTTCCAAGTACATTCTACTTCAAACTCTTTGATTGATTACATAGGTACAATCAGAAAACCATGACTATTTGCTTTGTTGATACAGTCTTGCAGTCTTGTAAATCAAAGAGAGTGACATATAACTATATTCTCAGATATATCTAATTAAATACAGCTTCCTAAATATGATTTTCAAAAGTTTTTTTGTTTGTTTGTTTTTTTGTTTTTTGGTGCCAGGGATCGGACTCAGGGCCTTGTGCTTCCTAAGCAAACACTCTAACCACTGGGCTAAATCTCCAGCCCTTCAAATGTTATTTTTTATCATAGATACAGACCTATTAAATATACCCCGTCCTTCACCTCTGACTCTGATCTTTAATTTAAAGATTCAGAATACTGATATTGTCTGAGTCTTGGAGTTTTTGGAGTAAGAGATTCTGACTCATTCTGACAGCACTTACAAGATACTAATGTATAACTCAGAAAACAAATTATTCAATTTAACGTAAAATGTATTTACTCAGGGGATTAGACATTGTATCTTCTAAACAGCACATTCTCTTCCTTTCGGTAGGTTGCAAGGTAAACCAAAATATTAACTGTAAATTGTCTTCTCCATGTGGAACCAGAACAAGAGGAATGTTACATAGTTCAAACACTGAGTGGCTTTACTCTTTTTAGTCAGACTGAGATAGGCAGAATAATGCCATTCCCTCTCCTCTCAATAATGTCTGGGTCTTAATCCCCACAATCTAGTACTTTACATAGAAACTTTGTTGATGTGATCCAGACCTTGTGATGGGGAAGCTATGATTGATTATCTGAGTGGCCCCAGTCTAATTATATGGATCCTCATGACTGAAGAGCCTTCTTGTGGTGAAAGGGAGATGGGGCTGTGAAAAACCCAGAGAGACAGCAGCCTGAGGAGGACTCAACTAATCATTGCTAGCTTTGAGGATGTAGCCAAGGAATGCTGATGGCCTCTAGAAGCTAGAAAATTGAAGGAAGTAGATTCTGTTTTAGAGTCTTCAGACAGGAATGTCATTTTATTAATACTTCGATCTTAGCCCAGCAAAAGTCATTTCCAATATCTAATCTATAAAACTTTAAAGCAGTAAATTGTTGTTTTAAATCACTAGGTTTGCAGTAATTTGTATGTCAGCAGTGGAAAACAAATACACAGACCTAAGCTGAGTGTTGTAATGCATGCCCATGATCCCAGCCCTTGAGGGGCAGAGGCAGGAGAATCACTGGGAGTTCAAGGCCAGCCTGGACTACAAAGTGAGTTCAAGGCCAGCCTGCACTACAAAGCCAAGTCCTGTCTCAAAAAACCAGTAATAATAATAATAAACAGACCCCTAGATTTCTCCTTGAATGGAACTGGTTGGTCACCCTTGGGCAAATATGCCCTCTTTCCGAACAGTGTGTGAATGAGCAGGTCTTGCCTATGTTCGCCTCAGCCACTCTCCTTTCTCTGTCTCAGGTGTCAGAATAAAATGAGATAATATACATAGGGCACAATGTTCAATATATAGTGAGCACCTAATAAATGATAGCTGCTGTCTTGGTGGTGGTGCTTGTGGTGGTGGTACTGGGGACTGAACTCGGCACCTTTGCTCTAGGTACATGTCCAGGCTGTTTTATTTTTTATTTTTATTTTGAGACAGGATCTCACTAAGTTGCCCTGGCTAGCCTCTAAATTATGATCCTCCTGCCTCAGCCTCCTAGAGTGCCAGAAGTACAGGTGTGCGCCACTACACCTGGCTATTATTATTTCTTAAAGGCTAAAAGGGAAATTTGCCAATGGCATGCATTCTAACCCTTGTTCAGATGTAAATGTATTAGAAACTATTGTTTTTAGTATACTCCTCCACAGAATTCACTTCGTAACTTTCTGGCTGCTGATAGTATAAGCCCCTTCTTACCAAAAGGCTTACTTTTTTAAGCTTTATTGGATAGCTTGGAACTCTCTTTGGCCTGTGGTACAATATATAATGCATTTTAATATTTCCTTATCAGAGCTAGTGTGAAACTGTCTCTATTAAGGAAAACCTGGAATTCTGTTTCTACAATTTAAAAAAATGCTAATGATTGGAATGGTTTCTCCAGTTTTTTAAATTCCTCATGCCTGGCAAATGGCTGACACCTCATAGGCAGCAATAAATGTTTATTGAAGTGAACTAAACTGAGTTCTAAGCAGTTATTCTTTCACAACCTGTTTTGAATTCATTCCTTTTGTTACTACCCTAATTTTAGCCTTCAGTTTTCATGCCTACCCTATTACAACAGTTTTAAACTACTGCTCCTTTTGCCCTTTGTCTTTTCCATCTTTGATCAGTCTTCCACAGTGCTGCCAAACTAGGCAAAGACTGTTATGCATTATTTTATGTCTTAATTAGTTTTTGTCTTTGTCCTGTTGCATATTGCATAATTGCTACTTTATATAACCCACTGTTTCCCAACTTTTTGTGGCATTGCATGCTCAGAAAATGGTATTTTTTGTGGCACATTGGGGTAGCAGGGCAGCCATTTAATGACTAGAAGCTTTGTATCAAAAGAGTTGAGATGATCACCGCCTCGGTGCCCCTGCCACCTCATTTAGGCACACCAGTATGCCTTGGCATGCCCATTGGGAAGCTCTCCTTGATCTAGCATCTGAAATTGGTTGTGATGAGAATTCATCCTATCTTTCATATAGATATTTAATGAGAATCTACTGTGTTCTTTCTAAGCTCTAGGGGAAAGGAATTGAAAACACTAAATCAGTTATTCTACAGGAATCAATTCCATGCAGACAGATCTATATACTCACTTTCAAATAGGATGTCTGTATTTCTTTCATACTTCTGTTCATGTCTTTTATTGTGTTATTGTTACTCCATCATCATATGTCTGAATCTTCATATTGTCTTCTCCATGATGCTTTCCCTAATACAGTTAAAAATGCAGTTTTATGTATTGTTTTCCATTTTGTTACACCACAAGCTCATTCTCTTTGTTCCCTGGATTCTGTAAAGCCTGATTCTTTCTGTTCTTTTTTTTTTTAGCTAATACATAAAAACCTAAAAATAGAACATATTAGATTGTATATATTAATTTTAATGCAGTTACCTTTATACGTTTCAATTTTTTCATTATACACCTTCTGTTGTTCTTATCATACTTATAACTATTGACCAGAATATTTTCCCTGCTTCTTCTCCCTAGTCCTTTTCATCATATAAATTCAGAGAAACATTCAATACTTTTACAATAAACACAAAATAATATTTGTTGAACAGATGTATTATCAGTAATAGCAAATGATTCCAGAGGCTCATAATTAGACCAGGCATTATTATAATAGCCATATATTTTTTTTTAATGTATATAATCTTCAAAACAGCCTTATAAGTATAAAATATTGTTATATCTTCATTTCACAAATGAAGAAACTGAGGCACATGTATATTACTTGCCAAAAGTTTTACAGCTATTATCTATCAATTGAAATGCAATAAAGTAATGCAGGCAGTTTTGGTATGTGAGCTCATGCTGACAGCCATTCTGTTGTGCTATGCCATGCTATGCTGTGCTACAAAAAAGCAAATTATATATGGGTGAGCAAACCAGTAGATACTATTTCTTAATGATAAACATTCCCTTTGAGGTGAGATAGACTTATATATATATATAAGTGAAAAAAGTTGTAGGCATAAGGAATACAGACTACACAGCATATGATAACACATAATCAGCAAGTGGTCAGTATTTTGGTATACGTGCTGCAAAAGCGAGCACAAGTGGTCAATATTTTAAACCAAAACTTAGTAAGAAGCTGAGCATGGTGACTCTTGTCTATAATCCTAGCTACTCAGAATCCCAAGACAGGAGGATTGTGGGTTCAAGGCCAGCTTATGCAATTTAGAGACCTCAGTCTCTCTCTCTCTCTCTCTCTCTCTCTCTCTCTCTCTCTCTCTCTCACACACACACACACACACACACACACACACACACACACAAAGTTAATAATATTATTTGTGGAGTATCTCTTATGAGACCTAAGAAATGAACTAGGTACTTAGCATATATTATCTCATTGAAGCCTTATAATAACACTGTTGAGTAGTTGTTATTATCTCTATTTTACAGATGAGGAAAACAAATCCCAAATATATTCAGTAACTTATCTAAGACTTACTAAGTTAGGAAATTGTCAGACCTGAGGTTGAAACCTAGTCACTTCTGCCCTGTTTCCATTGTGCTGTACTGCCTCTGATAAGGTGGTACCCTGGCAGCAGGGCAGGATACAGGCTAGCAAGCTATTGCATGTATGTAGTTAGGTGTGTGCTTAATGTTGGAAAATTGTGTTATGATAATGGTAGTTTGCTCCCCAAATTAGAGTTTGAGAGAGGATATAGCCAATATTCTGGAATAAACCCAGTAAGAGCAATGTTTGTTGTTGCTAAATCATTGCTATGTGATGTTGGCTTTTTTCTTTTTTGTTGTTTAGTTATATATTCTACAACATGTATATGGTTCACTATTTATATCCAAAGATGTTTTATGATGTTAGGAGTAGTGTTTGGACTGTGGAAATAAGTACTGTATAAACATTATTTTTAGTTCTTAGTCTGAACATTGACATTTGACACTACTATGCTTTTTTTTTATAGTATCACACTTTTGCTTTGCTTTGTCTTTTTTTTTCCTTCTGACACTAACAAAGAGATCTGTTCATAGAGAACTAATTCTGAATATGACAACTCTTCGTTGTTATCTCAATGGCTTAGTCTACACATGTGGTTTCTTCTCTGTCTTTAATTAAACTTGTTTTTTTCTGTGTTGTAGCTGGGAGCACTGTGTTGACACAACTCACTCTTGTACGGAACAGATTAAAATGTCAGTGTTCTAATGTTCTCATCTGTGGGAAAAAGAAAATATTTGGGGTATTTTATTTATAACTTTTAAAAGACTCCTCCTCGGAGAAAAATTACTTGTAAGATGGAAAGCCATTTGACAGTTAAAGGGACCGAACTCTATTTAGTATTAGTCTAGCAAGAAAGAGGGGAAAGTATGAAAGATTACTAAAACATTTATAATACAGTATATTGGAATATTTGTATCTATACATATTGATTATTAATCCTTAAAACTTTTTGAGTAAATAATGTCTCTATTTTACAGATGTGGAAGGTGAGGTCTATAAATGTAAAGCAACTTGCCTGAGGCAGATCACAAAGTGGAGAAGCAGGATTTGAATTCTAGGGATCTGGTTCTATAGCTTATTGTATTAGAGTTTCTGGTGTGGTTCCTTGTTAGTACGGTAGTGAGTATCCCAGCCTGTCATACAGGAGAATAGGGGTTTGCCAGGTGCGACTCCTGTAATCCTATCACTCGGGAGACCGAGACAAGAGGTTTGCCTGAACTACAAAGAGAGACCCTATCTCAAATACTACCTCCCCACGCACCCCCCAAAAAGTAGTTTCTGAAAGTTTATTTGCCTTTGATATTGTACAGTTGGGAGCCATTACTCACTGTTAGTATTGTTAGCCAATATGTAATATTGTGTAGATGACGAAGATGAATATTAAAGTGACAAGGAAAATTCTTCCTTATATTCATATATGGTAGGTAGGGAATTACAGGCATGCGCCTCTGTACCTGGTTAGGTACTTGCGTTTTTTTGTTTTTTGTTTTAATTTTTGTTTTTTTTTTTTTTTTTTTTTTGAAACACAGTCTCACTAGCCTTAAACTGACTAGGTAGCCCTGACTTTGGCTTGAACTTGTGCTAATCTTCCTGTCTCAGCCTCCTGAGTACTGAGATTACGGGTGTGTGCCACCATGCGTGGCTAGCTGAGTACTTCTTAATTGGCAAAATAATTATTAATTGTCTGGTATGCCTATGCAAACAGCAAAATGTGGCTTCTGGAAAGGCAGACATTAGCATTCCTAGTGCCCACTCTGTACTCCTGGCTTTGGAAGTTAGCTGCCCTCTACCAAAGCATTTGACTTTCAGACCTTATTTAGAGATTGCCTAGTTTGAGTTGTCTCTTGGGTTAACCACTGTTCAATCTTGCATCTCTTTGGCATTGCTCCCTTCTGTGTAAATTACAGATGTTCTCTAATGCCCTTTTGGACTGCTTTTGGAAAAAGAGGAAAGAAAAAAGTCGTCTTCTTTTTAAAGGAATCTATCCAGGGCTCCATGTAGGAGGAAATACATTTACTGAGTTTTTTCGCTTTTATGTTTCCCTTCAATCTTGGAAACTACTCTCTGTAGCCCTGCTGCTATGGGATCAATTTTTTGGCAGGGTTATTCAAACATGAGCAGAATTTGTGTTCTCTTTAGATTAAAGTGCTAAAGCCAACAATAACAATTTCTTTGTGGGAACTAGCGCTTGATATCCAAGTCCGAATATACTTGGTGGCCTGTAATTTACTATAGAAAAAAATACATATTTGAAGGGAGAAAGGATTTATTCCCAGGTTTTGTTTGTTTTATTTTACATTCTTCATCTGTTTTTAAGATAGAAGTTGTTGCTGGGCCATTTTTTTGCCTTTAGACTTAGGGGGTGAGTGATTGATACTTGAAATAAGACATATAGTTGAGTTCTTTAAAAAAATTTTTTTCTATTTTCCACTTATTTCTTCTTTAATTTTTTTTCTTATTTTAGTGGTACATGTTAGATACACATAATAGCATTCATCATAGGGAATTTGTACTTGTACATTATATATCTTACTTTTACTTTTTTTCCTTTCTCTCATTCCCCTACCCTCCATTCAACCCTTCATCCCCTCCGTATTTACAAAACCTTTGTTTACATTTTTCCTTCCATTCTTTTTTTTCTTGTCCTTCTCTTCCTTTTCCCCTCCCACTTTCCTTGTTCCCCTTCTCACTTGAATAATTTCTTCACTTTCCCCAATATATATTATATATTTTGGTCCTTATTTATACTTTCTGTTTCTCACACCAGAGAAAACAGTGTGGTATTTAAACATGTGTGTCCAATTTATTTCACTTACGAGACTAGTCTCAATGTGTGTCTATTTACCTAGAAATGTTTCAAGCTTATCCTTCTTTATGGCAGAGTGGTACTCCATTGTATAAAAAAAAGCCCACATCTTCTTTGTCCATTCATCAGTTGATGGGTATTTGGGCCGTTTCCAAGATTTAGCTATTACAAACTGTGCCACTATAAACATGGGTGTGCATATATCGCTGCGGTATGATGCTTTTAATTCTTTTGGGAAGATACCAAGAAGGAGAATAGCTGGGTCAAATGGGACATCTAGTTGTAATTTTTTGAGGAATCTCCATAGTGATTTCCACAGTGGTTGCACCTTTCTACATTTCCACCAGCAGTGGAGAAAAGTTCCTTTTCCCCCACAGCCACACCAACATTTGTTATTGGCTGATTTCTTAATAATAGCCATTTTTTCTGGAGTGAGATGGAAACTCAGCATTGTTTTCATTTGCATTTCTCAAATGACCAGTGATGCTGAACATTTTTTCATATGTTTATTTCTATTTCTTCATCTGAGAAGTGTGTATTCATTTTAGCTATACATTTTTGGACTGGGTCTTTAAATATGGGGGGAGGTCTGATTTCTTTCAGTTCTTTATATATTTTAGATATTAGTCCTTTGTCTGAGGAACAGCTGGCAAAAATTTTTTCCCATTCTGTGGGTTGTCTCTTCACTCTGTTGGTGGTTTCTTTTGCTGTGAAGAAGCTTTTTAATAAGCTTAGATCCCAGTTGTTCATTCTTTGTGATATTTTCTGGGAGATTGGGGTTTTGTTTGTAAAGTCTTTGCCTACACCTGTGTCTGTCTTCAAGAATTCTGCCTATTCTATCTTCCAGCAGATTTAGTGTTTCTGTTTTAATATTTAGTTCTTTGATCCATTTTGATTTTAGTTTAGTGCATGGTGAAAGAGATGGGTCTAGTTTTAATCTTTGGCATGTGAAAGCCAGTTTTTCCAGCACCATTTATTAAAGAGGCTTTCTTTCTCTCAGTGAAGTTGTTTGGCCCCTTTGTTAAAGATAAGATAGCTGAATGTGTTTCGAATTGTTTCCTTATTTTCTAGTCAGTTCTGTTGGTCCTCAGGTCTGGTTTTTTTGCCAGTACCATGCTGTTTTAATCACTGTACTTTTGTAGTATAATTTCAAGCCAGGAATTGTAATGCCCTTGCCTTTGTTACCCAGAATTGCTTTCACTATTCTAGGTCTCTTCTGATTCCTAATGAATTTTAGGATTGTTTTCTCTAATTCTGTGAGGTATACTGTTGATATTTTGATTGGAATTGCATTAAATCTGTATAACAATTTTGGAACTGTGGCCATTTTCACTCTATTGATTCCTCCTGCCCAAGAACAAGAGGTACGTTTCCATTTTCTAATATCTTCTTCAATCTCCTTTTTTGGAGTACTGTAGTTTTCAATGTATAGATCTTTTACTTTCTTCATTAGATTCATTCCTAGGTAGTTTATTTTTTTGGATGCTATTGTGAAAGGCATTGTTTCCTTGATTTCTCTCTCAGTGAGTTTCTTATTGTTGTACAGGAATGCTATTGATTTTTGAGTGCTGACTTTGTATGTAGCTGTGCTACTGAATCTGATTATTAAATCTACAAGTCTTTTGGTGGAGTTTTGGGGGTCTCCTATGTAGAGTATCATTGTAATTCACAAATAATGATAATTTAACTTCTTCCTTTTCTGCTCTTATTCCTTTTCTTTCTGTTGTTGAATTGCTCTGGCTAATATTTCCAGAACTATATTGAGTAAGAGTGGTGATAGTGAATATCCAGTGTTTTGTTCCTGATTTTGGAGTGAAAGCTTTCAATTTTTGACTGTTTAATATGATGTTGACTTTTGGTTTGTCATAGATGGCTTTTATCAGATTGAGATAAAGAATGCAGTGCCTCTTGAAGCATCATTTTCCCTTGATGCTTATTATGTAAAATTTTATTTTTATGTGGAAACAGAAATTTGCATGTTGAAGTAGAAAAAATAATTCTTTCATAAAAACATGTTGTTTACATATACCAATTCTGTTTTAAAGTGATTAAATGTTTTTAAATTTTCCATTTTAATTTCTATTACTGTAACTATCAATTTGTATAACCACATAAGCAATCTCTGGAGTCCTCAATACTTCCTAAAGGCAAAAAGGAACTCCTGAAACCACAAAATTTGAGAACCACAGGAAAAAGATACTCCTTACCAGCTTACCTGGCATTTAAATATATATTGACAACCTTGCCCAAGGAGGATATTTATAGCTTCTTGTTTCAGTTTGATTTTCACTCCTGATTTTTTTTTAAGTTCTGCAAAAAATTCAGATAAAGCAAAGATTTAGATTGAGAATGAGGAATAAGGAGACGCATAAGCATCCTTCTATTATATGGGGATAACTAAAAGGATTAGAAAATATCAGAGCCTATATTTTGTTTCTTTGATTCTGAATTAAAGAAGTAGTAACTTCTGATACATTTTAACCTTATGTACACTAGCGTATTTTGAATATATCAATATTTTGTTTGATTTTCTTTGTTTACTTGTGACAGAGTCTTATCATGTAGTCTAGGTTGGCTTTGAACTTGTGCTGATATTTCCTTCTTCTCCTTCCTGAGTGCTGCGATTATGTGCATGCACTGCTAGGCCTTGCAAAAGTTTACATTATTTTAAATAAATTCTTAAATTAGTTTTTCTCTTTTTTTAATGGCAGTGTATTTCCTTTTTTTAGTAGAAGTCATGAGAAAAATGATTCCTTTTATACCATTTGTGTTACTGTGTCTCATTCAGGAATGGTTTTTTCCAAAAGTAAGATAATTGCAGTGATAATGCTAAATCTTCTGTTTAAACATTCTGATATTAGAAAAGAAGAAAGATTACCTTTGAGAAAGACTATCCAATTCTTTTTTTCTGAGCACAAGTTATTTTTCTGAAAGAACTTTATAACTGTCATTGTCAGTTGCAAGAATAATATCTCACTAAAAATCCTCCAGATATCCTGTGAATGGATATGTGGCTTTTATTCCACCATTAATTGGAAAATTGGTATAAACTTTCTGCATTTCAAGGGAAAATTTTGTATTTCAACTTAACTGCCACCCTAAGTCATGAATATTAAGACATCAGAACATCTGGAAATTGGAATTAGATATTTAAATAAAATTACTCATTTCTTCTAAAATAGTGGTATGATATTTCCATATGATAAAATGGGAGTCACTACCAAAAAATTCCCATAAGTTTCAGTAGATACTACTTGGGAAGGAAACAGAGTGGAAAACTTAAAAGTATAAGAGGGTAAAAAAGTCCTTTAGTAATATCCAGTGAGAATATTTAAAATAATTTAGGGCCACTACAGGTTTCAGGAGGTAACCAACAAACGAATAAGGTCAGCAGATCTCTACTGTGTTTTGTTGGTTAGCTGGTTAGTACCCTTACTGCCATGTTCTTGATTCCTCTGAGTGCATGGGTAATGTTGAAAGAAGAGTCAGAAAGATACTGTTTCATATCTTTACTAGGTGTGATGAAAATTACGGTGAATGCTAATACTGAGTACCATCCAATGGAAAGGCAGGTTTATAAGAACATTATGGCATGTCTTCATCCACCTTATTCATCAGATCGGCCCCATCAAACTTCTCTGGCTCTTCCAAAGTCAAACGACCACAAGAAGTAAACATTCTGAATCCATCAAGTAGCCAGGACAGGGCAACTAAAGAAGCTTGCAAAAGAGGGTTTCCATTACTGCTTCAGAAAGTGGCATGAATACTGGGATATGTTTGAAGCGAGGGGGAATATTTTGAGGGTCATTAATGGCAATGCATCTTTTACTGTGATGTTTTAAAAAAATTTTTAAACATTGACTTTTTTTAGTCATGCCTCATATTTGCTCGTTTTACTAGTCAGATATCAGATGCTAGTTTAAGTGCTTTGCTTGGTTTTTTTTTTAATAAACTTTATTTGGAATAAGTCTAGATTTATGAAAGTTACAAAGATCCTGAAGAGGGTCCCTATATACCCACTTACTCTTCTTTAGTTTCCTCTCTTCTTAACACCATATGTGACTGCTTGCTTTCTTTTAACCCTCACAAACAAAAGAGTTATTATTTTACTTCTCATAAGAAGAAATTTAGGCTATGTGTGAAGAATAATTTATTCTTTCAACAAATACTTGAGGGCATACTATGAAGCAGGCATGATTTTAGGGTGGCCATGGCGGTGCACTGGTGAGTAAAATGGTATACCTGCCTTCATAGAGTTGTACTATTTACATAATATGTCCTATGTAATACTACATTGAATTAATTTTGTTTTTATTCCTCTAGGAACTCATTATAGGGAAAACACTGAAATGTTTTCTCTTATGAGCAAAGTAATATTGAATATGCTTTGTCCCAATCCCAGATGTGTTTTCTCAAAATTATGAGATCTAGTTAACTCCAGATCTCTATACCTTGCAGCCTGTACAGACTGCTCTGTAATGGTAATATTTGCCATTTGCCTTTCTGGTCATCTGTATATTCTATTACATTTACTGCTGTTTATTTTCATCCTTCAAGCATCCTTTGCTGGCTTATAACCTACAATAATATGGGCTCTGTAGGTACTATACATTATGTAGAGATATAATTTTTGGCATGGTAAGTTCTTTGGGTTAGATTTTTAGCGCAGGAATATAGCCTGTAATTCCTGTTTACAGCAGTGTGAGTCCCCTGACCATCTCACTTTACCCCTTGCTGAAAACGCTACTATTCCTGAGGGCATCACTGACCTTTGCCTCCATTATAGAAGTATGGGAGAAGCAGGGAGGGAGAAGTACCTTAAGTAATAGGTTAGCCACAGAGAGACAAAAGAATAATCAGAGCAGTTAGAAGCTGGAGGAAGGTTGTGAAAGAATGGGCAAGTAAGCTTCCTGTATCAGGGATCCTGCTGCTCCCTGTTTTCAGTGTAGCAAAGCAAACCAGGCCCCTATGGACTCTAATACTAAAGAATGAATTATGGACCTGAATAGTAATGTGGTACTGTTAATGATTTCATCAGTGAGCATGGTACTTTTCATTCCTTTTGAGAGTGCGTGCGTGTGTGCGTGTGTGTGTGTGTGTGTGTGTGTGTGTGTGTGTGTGTGTGTTTGGGGGACGCTAATTTATCAAATAATTTATTTAAAAAATTATATTTTTTAAAGAATGATTTACTCATCATGAATCTGATGGTTTGAGAAAATGCTGTATATATTTTTTTTCAGTGAGCATATTGGCTCAATAATGAACAAGTTATACCATTAATTTTTTCAGTTTGTTCCATATCCCTATTGCCTGGGATATGGAACTTTTTCTATCAGTCTTTTAGAACTTTCTTCAAATATATTCCAAAACAGGACTTTTCACTTTTCTCTCTGAACTTGTTTTTCCATTTTTCTCTTAGCCTGTACATTCCCGCATATTTTTATTACCTTATAGAGACAATCAGATTTCATTTTGTTGTTATTTATATTTTTTTCAGAAGTGATATTTTTAGTTTTGTTAAGAGCTTTTTGTAGCAGTTATGATTTATAATAAATTCCTAGTTGTCTTTGGGAAATGTTAAACCACTGTTAATGCTGAAGAACATAATAATGACTATTTCTGTGGGCATGTATTTCTTTTCTTCCAGACTAATGTATAAGCCACAATACAAAGTTCACTTTAGTTTTAAATGTTTTTTTCTTGGAGTACTGGGAGTTGAACCTAGGGCCTTTGTACTGAGCAGTTACCTGATGGTGGGTTTGGGGGGAATTCTTTCCAGGTTCTTGAACAAAGAATTGCACAAGACACAGAAAACATGGTGGGGATATACATTTATTGAAGTTGGGAAAGAATATGTTCTGTCGACTGAAAGCAGGCCAGTGAACAGACTCACATCGGCCAGGAGGATAAGGGAAAGAGGTCTATTTTATCTAGAATTCCTGGATTGGCTTCTTCCTCATGCAAATAAAGTATTGGGACAGTCCTCCTATCAAAAACGCACTTGGCCTAGTGCTACATTTAAACTATCCTATTGAAGATTTCTTGGTTTTGTACCAGATGTAAATGAAGAATTGAAAATAGCCCTTTTCTGACTGGTTCTGCGTACCATGGTCAGGAACTTCAAAGTCATCCTGGATCCTGTTTCTGTCCATGACTTTGGCAGATTCTATCCAGTTGATTTATCAATTTTCCCCAACCCTAATCTCCTACCTCAGAGCTACAGACCCAGCCCTTTTTATTTTTTGAGAACTGGTCTCACTAAGTTGCTAAATTGCCCAGCCTGGGCTTGAACTTGCAATCCTGCCTTGGGATTTTAGTCCTGTGCCAAAAAACCCATCCAGTTTATTTTTAAAAGTATTTTACATGTTTTCATACTTCCTCTTACAAAACGTTCCTGAAGAGTTTTATGCTTTTATGTTCTGTGCCTTCCAACTGTATTTTTCTGACATTTATGTCCTTATAGTTGTATTAGTGTTTCATTAGTTTTCCAGAATCTCGTGGTCTTCTCAAACCTCATCTTAATTTCACACTACTAGCTTTAGAGTGTTCTAAGGTTGGTTTATGGGATCTTTGAGGGAGTTGGACTTGTAGTTCTTGGAACAATCATGAACCACTAGTTAATCTCTTCTGTAAGTGACATGGATTGGCATTTCAGTGAAGGCAAATTAAATATCTTAGTTATCATGTAAGAAGTCACTTCATTTTCTTGATATTGTAGTAAGTACCAAGCTACAACCAGAGACTACGTGGAGATGGAGAACTATGTGAAAAGTGCAAAGATGGGCTGCTGTCCTCGCTCTCCATGAAGATCTATGTGAGAGAAATGTATTTGGGGACTTCATCTAAAGAACATCTCTTTGACTAAAGAGTACCCTTTGTCCCTGACAGTGAATAACCTTGAAATGGTTTGTGCAGCCCAACATGAAATGGAAAAGTAATAATTATCTATAAACCTGGATTGTCATCTGGATCATTTAGGGCATCAGTTTGTTATTCTCCTACCACTGGGGCATGGCTCTTGTGCAACTGACGTTATTTGCATTTCTCTTAAGCTGAGGCTTCTAAGAAACACCCCTTCTTTTCTACAAAAGGGACAGTTTAAAATCTCTCACTGAGATCTTCCACGTCTTATATATTGAATGTTGCTCTTTGAGTTTAACTTGACAATTTCTAACAGTTTTATCTTGTAGAAATTCTAAAGTAAATAAATTCTGTTGCTATTTTTCTTAAGTATATATGTGCCTTTCAAATATTTGGTTGGAAAAAGAAGACTATTCCTGTCTTGCTCATCTGGGTAAAACTCATTTACTGTTTTTCCTTTTAAACTGTTAGCACAAGTGACCTTACACACACGTCCCAGCTGTGCATTAGCATTGCTTGGGGATGTGTTTGTATCTTTTGTCTAAAAATACCCAGCCGGTAGGATTCATGATCCATGAAAGCTAATTGAAACAATTTCTCTTCAAGTTTTGGCAAGCGAAGCATGCATTATAAGCATTAATATCTATAAATTGAATTGTTAATGAATCTAGACACTAATAATGAATGCAATTTTGCAGGCTTAACTAGAAACACTAAAATTATCAGGATCTGGAGCAGAATTTTCAATCATTTTTGCTTATTAAATAGCAAAACTATGCTTTTAATAAGCTAATCATTTTTATTTGACCCCATAGGAATAGCTCAGTTGATTAGAAACAGGTTTCTAAGTGCAGAACAATGTTGTTTTTCTCGTACTGTTTTAGCTACCAGAGTACTGAAATTTTAAGACAGATATTTGATGTCATACTCTGTGTTTTCTAATCACATTTGTACATGCATGCAGTGCTTTCTGAGATATTTACATATTCTGTTTGTTCTCCTTTATTCTGTATATTTCATATACACACATATTTAAGCAGACTCTGTTATCAAGGTAATAAAATTTGAGCTTCATGGTTGCCTTTCTGATCTCTGTTTTCTGAGGCTTAGATATATATTTCCATTTTAGTATTATCTCGTAAAACTTTTTGCATAGCCCTATTTTAAAAAGCAGCAATATCTAGCAGATAATGTTAAACAACAGTGATGTTTTCTCTCTACTGCTGGAGTGACTTTGGAATAGTAAACTGTGCACTTAGGGGCACATTTAGTGCTTTTCAGCAGTTGTAACCAAACAGTTCCCAGGTGACCTGAGAGAGTTAATGTACCTTTCTATGTCCTTTCACTTACTACCCAGAAATAACTTAAGTATTAGAGAGAGTAATGCAGTAATAACTAGAAATACCATGGCTTCTCTGTGCATAGTCTTCAAGGAGGTTAGTAAAACTGGAATTCAAAGTAATCTAATTGCTTCTTCCTGTACAAATCCTAAGGACATGCATAATTGTTCAGGCTTGAACTATGGAAAACTAAGATGCTAAAGTATAAATGTCAAATCTAATAGTACATATGGATTTTTGCTTCAAAGGTTATGTATTAAAACATTTGTGGATAGATAGAGGGAAAGGATTGTTAAGGTTCTTTGGTATTGTCTGTTTTTCAGCACTGTTACATATTCCTTTTGACTACTAAATTTGAGAACCGATGATCCATTTAGGAGGATGCAATATGTGACCAATATATATCATGCAGAATTCCTCAGGAATATAGTACGTATGCATTTATAAAAGTGTTCAGGACCAACTATTATAAATATGATAATTACAGACATGTACCTTTTTCTGATAACTTTTGACTTATAAAAAACTTATACTTTGATTCCCTTATAAATAGCTTCATTAAACTGACAGTAAAGTGATCTTTGAGCATTTTGTACTGTTTTTCCTAAAATGATTTTAATAATCTAAGGCAAGTTGCTAATCATAAAGCCCAGGGGAAAAAAATAGAAAGACAACTTTTTTCTCCCAAAAAACTGTTCTAAGAACGTTCATTTCTTTCCTGCAGGGGAGGAGTGCTAGGGCTCGAACTCAGGGCCTTGTGCTTGCTAGGCAAGCACTCTACCACTGAGCTAAATCCCCAGCCCCAAGAACATTGATTTCTTAGGTGATAAATTTTTACTACTTTCTGGAATTTTGATCAAGATTTTAAAATGTTTTATTGAATTTACTCTATTTTTTACCTGTTAGGGATAAAATTTAGGTTGACTATATTTTTCATATCCCTAAATTTGATTAAATAATTCCCTGGATTACAGTCATGCCTGGATTTTGACCACCTATTTTTATTAACTTGCAAGGACATGTAATTTTAAAATGATATATACTAATCTACGTTCTGTGATCAAAATCTTATCTAGAATTGCTTAAGTCTATTGGAAAACATTTGACATGGCTACTTGAAGCACTAAAATAATGTATGTTCCTGAATAAGCAAGAAGTTTCTGCATTTATTGTGGCTACTACCTGATCAATTTCATGGAAGTTAATTCCACAGGTATATCTTAATAGACAATCTCCATTTATTATGATTATTGATACTTCAAGCAGAGTCTGTTTTTTTCTTCTCCAAGTATTTGACAAAATTTTCTGTATCTGTTAAGTTTTTTTTTTAATTTTAAGAACTATCCTGGTGAAGTGATAGTTTAGGAAAAAATGATTCAAAGTCCTTAAGATAAAATTTATGTAGCTAGGAGATATGCTATCATTATCATTCCAATATTTTATTTTACTCTAGCTCTGCTTCTCAAAAATACTTCTTTTGGTATCTGTAGTGTTATAAATAGGACCAAAATATATGTTATACTGAAAAGCATACCTCATTCCAGGGAAGAGTTGAACGGAAAGGATATCTTTAACACAAATATTTTCTACTTCTTGTGAGTAACTTAGAACATCCTATGGAAGAAATTAAACACAGTAAATCAGACATAAATGTCAGAACAATCCCTATTGCAAGCTTAACTCTTGATCATTACCTTAAAATACTTTCAGTAACATAGTAGAATTTAAGGTTTTTTAACTTAAAAAACTCTGTTCTATAACTGTTGCTATGAAATTACAGTGTTAATAAAGTGGCTTATACTAAATTCTGAGTAAGATTTGGCATGAAAGTCATAGTTAGACATCAACAAGGACTAGCATTCAGTGGAGAATGGTGGCACATGCCTGTAGTCCCAGCTACTCAGGAGGCTGATGCAGAAGGATTTCAAATTCAAGGCCGGCTTGGGGAATTTAGCAAGACTTCATTTCAAATAGAAAATAAAAAAAGCTAGAGATGTAGCTCAGTGGTAGTGCCCCACTTGGTTTAATTCCCAGTTACTGCAGAAAACAAAACAAAACAAAAAGCCAGAATTCTTTTCTGTAGATTTTTCTGCTGTATGCTTTTCCTAGTATCTTCCTGTGACTTAGATAAAAAAGCAAGAGAAACGTTAATGTTGTTTATATGCTGAACCCAGCCATCCAAATACATGTCACAGTGAGTATATTAAGAGACTTGGAAATTATTACTATTACTTATTAACATCAACTATTCTTAGAAGTTAATTTAGAAGCGCCTTGATGACACTATATTCTTTTTTTTTTTTTTTTTTTTTTGGTGGTGCGGAGGATCGAACTCAGGCCCTTGTGCTTACAAGGCAAGCACTCTAATCACTGAGCTAAATCCCCAGCCCCTATTCTATTTTCAATGTGCAGCTTTTGTTCTTCTGGTCACAGAATTACTACTCCAGTTGCGTCCATCACATCTACATTCCAGGTAAGAAGAGGGAAAAGTAACAAAGGCAAAGGGCAAAAGTTTTCTTGCTAGGCTTTGTTTTTATCAGCAAAGAGAAGCCCTCCTTGGGAACTTTCATTTCTATCTAGTTGGCTACCACTGTCACGTGATCACCCCCCAGCTGTGAGGAAATCTGTTAGGATGAATTAAAAAAAAATTTTCAGTTGTTCTGAATAGCCAATACATTCTCAAACTTGAATATCAATGTGTAAGGGAGTACATGCTGAAAATCTTACTTTCATATTACATTTCCCTCATTCTTCTACGTTTATGACATATCCCCTTGATAAATACCTATTGATATTAGTCCGTTTGTAATGTTTGTAGAGATTTTTAAAATGTATGTTGAAGCTAACTAAAATATATACTCGTTTCTCTTATCCCTCTACCCTTACCCCCTGCAGTGGTACTGGGGATTTAGGGTTGAATCAGGGCCCTTGCTCTGAGTCTTATCACTAACCCTTTTTTTAAATTGCTGAGTTGCCCAGGCTGGACTTGAACTTGCAATCCTCCTGCCTCAGCTTCCCTGAATGCTGGGATTACAGGTGTGTACCACCATGTCTGGTTTATTTTTCTTCTTTTTCTCCTCCTCCTCCACTTCCTGCCCCCTTCTTTGTCTTCTAAACATAAATGGTGTATATATTGTACCTTTAATTGGTCACATAGTTGCCCTAACTAAACAAAACAAACCAAGATTCCTTTAATATGGAGGAAAGAGAATGTGTTTTGGGAAGATAACAGTAAAATCTGCCACAGATTGTTTTGTTTGTGTTTTGGTCTGAGTTGAGTCCAGTAGTATTAGTGAAACTATTGATTCTATGTAGCAACTGTCAAAGACTTAAGTGTTCTTCACCATATCTGTCTGTGACTTCTGGGTAACCCAGTTCCTTGTAAAAGAAGCTGATCAATAAATGTAGAGAATGAAGCTCATGATGTCTCTTCCCCCATAACTGCTCATCTTCAACTCCATTAATGAAACCACTGTTTGGTAAATTGTTGAGACAGAAACTAAGTGGCCAATCTTAATTCCAATCTCTCTGGCCTTCAGATGCCTTTCCTTCTCTTGTGCATCACATCTATTAAATCAGCAAGTCCTATTGGCGCTACTTTCAAAAGACATTATAGTTCTGGGATCCTGAGGAAGGAGGATTGCAAGTTTAAGTCCAGCCTAAGCAATTTAGAGAGGCCCTATCTCAAAATAAGAAATAAAGGATCAGGGAAGTAGCTCAGTGCAAAGGCCCTGGGGCCCTGGGTTCAACCTGCAGTACTAAAAAATAATGCAGCTACCTTACCTTCCTTGCCACCACCTCTGTCTAGGAGAGCCTGGCTATCATACATGCTTGCCTGTACTCCTGCAGCAACTCTTTTACTCATCTCCCTACATCCCTTCCTGCCCCTATAATCCATATAATATACAAAGTGACCTTGAAAACAAACCATTTTTCTATATAAAACTCTCCAAAGGCTTCCAACTCTAATTACATTAAAGTCTGAAGACCATACCACAGCTGGCAAGGCCCTTGTGCATCAGATAGTTGTCTACCTCTTTTTTTTTTTTCTTTAATGGTACTAGGCATTGAACCCAGAGCCTTCACGTTGAGTCTCATCCTCAACGCCCCCACCCCCCCACCCCCACCCCCGTTCATTTTGAGACAGGGTCTCTGTAAATCAGGAAGTTACCTAGGCTGGGCTGGAGCTTGAGATCTTCCCACCTTGGCCTTCCAGAGTGCCCGGATTATGGGCATGCGTCATCACACCCAGGAGTATCTTTCGTTTGTCACCAACTATTCTAGCTTTTCTTAAACCAGGACCCAGGTTATTTCATACTCCCTTATCCCAACTTATTTAAGATCACTTGTACGACACTTCTTATTTGTACTGTATTGTTTTCTGTTGTATCACTTTATTTTCCTTATGGCATTTTTAACTATCTGATAATTATTTACATACTCAGTAATTTTTTGGCTTTTCCCACTAAATGTAAGTTCATGCGCGTGGAGATTGTGGCTGTCCTGTTCATTTTTTCATTCAACAAATGTTTATTGAACATTTGCCAGATATTGTTCTCAGTGCAGTGATGATGGGGGATAAACAGTAAACAGCGATGTAAAATATATACTCACAATTTTAAATGCCACAGGAAGGGGGCGAGGATTGTCTGGATGTTGACAGTGTTCAATTTCTGTTTGCTATTTTCACGATAATGTTATATAATAAACCACTTAAAAATCAATGGCTTACATGTATTTCTGTGGGTTTCCTACGGTTCTTATAATCCAAGCTAGACTTGGCTCCAGTTTAGGCTTATATTCAGATTTAGTACATGGTTCTCCTGTTTTTCTAACACCAGCGGAATACTGAATCATGCTATTTTTCATGGCAAAAAGAGAGAAAGCAAGAGACCAGGCCTAGCAGAGCAAGCCATCTTAAGGTTCTACTAGAATCATGTCTGCTAACTTCCCAGTGGCCAAATTTCGTTGTGTGGTTAAGCCTAAGGTCTAGGGGCTGGGAGGTAAATTCTGGTCACTATTAGGCCAGAAGTGTGGATGTTTTTGTTTTTGTTTGTTAGAAACAGGATTTCACTATGTAGCTCAGGCTGGCCTTAATTTGTGACCCTGTTGCCCTAACCTCCCATGTGCTAGAATTACAAGAGTGTGCCAACAAGCCCAGCTCAAAACTGAGAGTGTGTATTACTGTTCCTGAGGAGTGAAAATTTGAGACTGATAATCTAATGTAAGGTCTGGGAAATCCTAGCCGTCATTTGAGTAAAGTGGAGGTGAAGGAGACAATCATGAATATCTTGGGAAAGAGTGATCCAGGCAGAGAGAACAACAGGCACAAAGATTCTACACTGGCAATATGCCTGCCTGGCTCTTTAGAAAAATAGCAAGAAAGAGGCCTGCATAAATAGAGCAACAGAATAATGAAGGAGGGAGAGACATTGGAGAAGATAAAGGGAGGATGTACTTGTAGAATCCTGTAAAGGCTTGGAATTGTCTCTGTATGAGGTGAAAAACCATAAAAGGATTTTCAGCAGAAGTATGATCTTGCCAAAGCAGAGCCTGGTATATGGAAATTTCCAGTGTGTATTTGTTAAATGAATACTGCTAATAATAGCTATTCCGACTTCAGTAGTCCTTCCCAAAATAATCAAAGAAAAATACTTAAAGTGGGAATGCAGTAAGATAACTGAAGTTGTAGAAATGATAGTTATTAACAGTAAATAGAAATGAATCATAAGAAGGAGAGATTCTGATAAGAGAGTTGTAAGTTATTTCTTGCCAGAGTGAAAGCCATTTGGTGAATCTTTCAACCCAAAGAAAGGCCTTTTTTGTTTGAAATTAAGCTAGTTATGTAGAAAGAGCAAGATTGAGCTTGGCAGCCATCTTTTAGGAGTCTGAAAGGGTTGTAGGCTTTGTAAAATGATAGGAAGGAGGTTATTTTAGACAGAGGTAATTCAATGTAAATTGCCAAGAGTATATTGTATTTATTGGAAAGCAAGTTGAAGGCCTGTGTACATGAAACATTTCGATAATTACAAAGTTAAAAATATAATTGAATTGTGATAATCTTTGTAACTCAAAGAAATCAGGCAAAACTTAATCCTGCTTGGTAGGATTATTACTATTATTACATGAGACTGCATTTGTCAAGTACCTTACCAACTCAGGATTTCCTGTCTCTTCCTGGCCTAGCAGAACATAATAGGAATATCCAAAACCATGTTCTTCCTGTCCTTTTCTTTTTCTTTCTTTCTTTTTTAAAATTCATACCATCTTCTGTTTCATAGCATTTCTGCAGAGGAATATTTTAAGAGAGAGAAATAGTGTTAAAAACACACTTCCTATTTATTCTCTGGTTGAATATCCAAACTAAGCAGGAGGATATTTTGAACAATATGATTATCTGTCCTAATGTCTTTGAAAAACTTTTTGAGTGGTATGATTATCTGTCCTAATATCTTTGCTTAAGATTTCAAATAAAATTCAAGTTTTTTTCTCTCAGCTCCTGTATTACTCTTTTGTTATTAATGTATTAAAGCTGATAGTTGATCAACAAAGACCAAAAATGTTAATTATATTTCTTAGATGTCATAACTGTTCTTCGAGCAAGTTATTTACTTTTTATTCTTTTCTTTCTTTTTAGTTTTCTTTTTCTTAAGACAGGGTCTCTCTATATAATTCAGGCTGGCCTTGAACTCACTATGTCACCCAGGCTGGCCTCAAACTCATGGCAGTCTTCCTGCTTCAGCCTCCTAAGTGCTGGGATTACAGGTGTGCACCACTTCACCTGTATTACTTTACTTTTAGTTTTGAAAGACTATTTTGATTGGTTCATATTCAAACCCAGACTGCCTAGTTCAAGAGCGTATGCTTTTAAACCAGGCTTGGTGCTAATTTTTGTTCACTTCTTCCTCTTGGAATTTATTTTCTTCCTGTTAAAGTGCATCTTTGATATTGTCTTCAACAAAGGTTATGGACATTAGAATTCTTTTCTTATGTGCCCCAAATCACCCTCCACCTTTGTGTGTGTGTGTGTGTGTGTGTGTGTGTGTGTGTGTGTAATGGAATTCTAAGTTCACAATTTTTTTCTTTTCATATTTTTACTAATGCTTTCTATTATTACTGATGAGAAGTCTGCCGTCAGTCTTACTCTTCTTATATGTATTTTTTTTTCTTCTGCAACAGGGTCTTGCTATCTACATAAAGCAGGCTAGTTTTGAATTCACTATGTAGCCTGGGCTGACCTTGAACTTGTAGCGCTCCTCAGATGTGTGTGCCACCATGCCTGGCTATTAATATATTTCTTGGAAATTGTCTTTTATGTTTTCCTCCTTTGCCTTTAATGTTCTGTAATTTCATTATGCTATGGGTCTGTGAATTTTTTTTAACTCTTATATGACAGTTTGTTATTTTCGATGTTTGAAAAATTTTCAGACATTGTCTATTCAAATGTTGCTTCTTTAGTTTTCTCTATTCTCTTCTCCTAGACCTTCCTATTCTGTTAGAGCTTTATATTTTTTCCTCTGTATCTATTGACTTCCCTTTCACATCCTTCATCTTTTTAATTCTCTCTCTCCTGTACTTTGGGAGATTTCTTTTGCCTTATTTTGTGATTTACCAATTCTTTCTTTTTCTTTGTTTGGGGAAGCATTTACTCATGTAAACAGATTTTTTAAATGATGGGATTCAGGAGCATTACCCCAAAAGTATGACATCTTGGCATTTTTTAAAACAACAGCAGCAGGAAGTTCTCTGGCATTCTCCTGTTGCTTGCTCTGGTCGGGCAGGTGACTCAGGGTGGTTTATCTGTGTCTTTATTTCCTTTTGCTACTTTAAGAATGCTTCTGGAATACTATTCAGCTATTAAGAAGGACAAATTAGAGTCATTTATAGGAAAATGGATGAACCTGGAAAATATAATGTTGAGTGAAATAAACCAGGCTTGCAAGCTTGAAAACCGTATGGTATCCCTCATTTGAGTGAGGCAAAGTACAAACAAAAGAAAATGGTAAACAATGGATACTAACAGGCAAAGGGTCAGATGTAAGTCAATAGGTAAAGGGTACAAGGGAACAAGAAGAGGTCAAAGGGGCAGGGGAATGGGAATCCAGAGATATAGTGATATCCTAAAAACAAGAACCTAATAACCCAAATTTAAAACAGTAACATGTACACTAGGTACTACAGTTACTTTATGTAGTTGTGATTTAATGCTGCATCTATGTGATTGTTTACATCATTCCTTGTTATAAGCAAAAGGCACAGTGTATTATGGTTTGTAAGCTTGGTGTAATGGCCTGTAAGTTTGTGTAATTTTGGATAAATTTTAATAAAAATCTATTAAAAAAAAGAGTGCTTCTGAATCTTAGAAGCACTGCCTCCTTTGCAGCATCCTTTGGAATGTCTTTTTCATCAAGGTTAAGTTATAAAAGGACCATTAGTTTTTGTTCTGAGTCACTTGATAGTTACCTTTGGTTAAAAAAAGAAGGAAAAGTTCAGTATTACTAGGAATATTTACTGTTTCTTGTAGCTTCAAACATGATGATAAAATATTTGAAAGGAGTTTTTTTTAATATATCTATGCTCAGAAGTTGGCTTAAATGGAATCCGATATTCAAGATATGCATATTTTTAAGCCTTCCTGTTTTCTAAAGGGGGCTGCTTCTCCTATGGGATCTTCTCCATGGACTGACTCCTCTCTTCCCTGACTCCTACTGACTATATATGCTCTACCAACTTGTGGACCTCCTTGTAGGACCTTATTGGCCTCCGTAGGAAACTGAAGAACTCACCAAACTGGTCCCTGTCTGACCTCCTCTTTCCAGTTACTTCTACTCTTCCTTTCTCATTTTGCTCGTTTTGATCATCCATTCAGTTCCCTTGAGTCTTTGATGACCCCCTCAGCTCTTACCTCCATTAATGCACAGTTCTTTTTGTTTTAGTTATGTTGATGAGTGTAGCTTTTGCTTCATTTTCATTTCCACTACTTTATGATTAACAGAAAACTAGATTCTTTTGTGTTTTGTGTCAGTATAAACAATATTGCTAAGAATTTTGTGTATATATCTGATATACACATACATCTAGGCTGTAGACTCTAGGGTCACCTGGAATGGACTTGTTGAGTCAAAGTACATGAGCATGTTTAGCTTTACTAGGAATGCCAAACTTGTTTTCCAAAGTGCCTATACAGCTTTTGCTTTTGCTGACAATACCCATGAATTCTTACTCAACATTCTGGCAAAAAATATTTTTGTCAGCCTCATCGATCTGAAATGGTATCTTCTCATTTTAATTTGTGGTTACTTAATAATATGAATAGCTATTTGTATGTTTATGAACCATTTTTAAGTCTTTTTTTTTGAACAACTTTTTTCTTTTGCTTTTTTTTAATGTGTCTTTGATTTCTTATAGATTCGTGGGAATTACTTTAATATTCTGAATACAAATCTTCTTTCAAGTATATGTACATTCCAAATACCTTTTCTTAGTTTGTGAATTATCTCCCCCCCCACACTAAATGAGAATTGAACCCAGGGCCTTGTGTGTGCTAGGCAAGTACTCTACAACTTAACTATATCCCCAGCCTCCCATCTATCTATCTGTCTGTCTATCTATCTATCTATCTATCTATCTATCTATCTATCTATCTATCTATTGGGGGGACAGTCCTGGGGATGGGACTCAGGGCCTTGTACTTGCTAGGCAAGCACTCTACCACTGACCTAAATCCCCATCCCACCCCCCATTTTAAAAATTATGCTTTTTGGTGAACTAAAGTTCTTAATTTTAGTATATTCCAATTTCTCAGTCTTTTAATAATAATGCTTATGGTCCTTTGTTTAAGAAATCCTTCCCTACTACATTATTATAAAACTTCTGTTATCAATTATCTTCTAAAACTTTTAGAGTTTGTCTTGCACGTTTAGTACTGTACTCTATAAGGGAGTGATTTTTATATACTGTGGTATAAAAAGAATTTTGTCTTTCGTTGTCAATCCCTGTGTGACTACCACCGTGTCTCTATCTTGCTTTGATCATTGTATTTGGAAGAGAATTTTTGGCAGGGGCATATTCTCCTAACTTGTTCTTTATGAGTTTATTGGTTGTTCTTTGCCCTTGACTTTTCCATATACTTTTTATGATAACCCATCAACTTTTTTTTAAAAGGCTGTGCATTTCTTTATTTAAAGGTCAATTTGGGGGAGAGTTGCTCTCCTTAAAATATAGAGCATTTTCTATCCATAAATATGCTTTCATATCTTTCCATTTGCTTCTATTTTCCTGTCTTTTGATAAAGTCTTACAAATTTTCATATCATTTGTGTACTTTTATATTTTTCAAACATCTTTTGTTACTGTAAATATTTTGGTAAATATTTGCAATATATAAAAAATATTGCAGATAATTGGAGAATAATATAATAAATGCCTATGTGCCTGTGCCCAGCTTTATAAAATACTAGCATTGTGATTATTTCCTGTTGCTGCTTTTCCTCCTCCAGTTAAGCATTATAAATACAATTACTATTTCCATTATGTTCCTTTCCTGTCTCATTTTCATGTCTCACTCCTTCTCTAGTTTTCATGGATCCATTGTTTTCATGTTTATGCATGTTTTTATATTTCTATGACATGCTCATGTATCTATGAGCAATAAATTACTTTGTGTTTTATGGTGAACAGATCAGTGTCCTTTATTACACACCCCTTTTGCATTAACAGAACATAGTTTTTCAACCATTTGACAAAGTCCAACAGTCTTTCATAATAAAAGCCCTGCAGAAAATTGGAATAGATGGTCTTTATCTCAATCTGACAAAAGCCATCTATGACAAACCAACAGCCAACATCATACTAAATGGTCAAAAACTAAAAGCTTTCACTCTAAAATCTGGAATAAGACAAGCCTGTCCACTCTCACCACTCTTACTCAGTATAGTTCTGGAAATATTAGCCAGAGCAATTAGACAAGAGAAAGAAATAAAAGGAATAAGGATGGGAAAGGAAGAAGTTAAATTATCACTATTTGCAGATGACATGAAACTCTACGTAGAAGAACTCAAAAACTCCACCAAAAGACTTCTAGATTGAATTACCAAATTCAGCAGTGTAGCCGGGTACAAAGTCAGCACTCAGAAATCAATAGCATTCCTGTACACAAATAACAGACTCACTGAAAGAGAAATTAGGGAAATAACACCTTGCACAGTAGCATCCAAAAAAATGAAGTACCTAGGAATCAATCTAACAAAGGAAGTAAAAGATCTATACATCAAAAATGACAGTACTTTGAAAAAGCAGATTAAAGAAGATAACAGAAAATGGAAAGATAACCCTTGTTCTCAGGTAGGAAGAAATGATATAGTGAAAATGGCCATACTCCCAAAACTGTTATACAGATTTAATGCAATTCCAATTAAAATACCAATAGCATACCTCACAGAATTAGAGAAAACCATCCTAAAATTCATTTGGAACCAAAAGAAACCTAGAATAGCAAAAGCAGTTCTGGCCAACAAAAGCAAAGTAGGGGCCATCACAATCCCTGACCTGAAATTATAATACAAACTACTGTGATAAAAATAGCATGGTACTGGCAAAAAAAAAAAAAAAAACCTGAGGAGCAATGGAACAGATTAGAAGATGCAGAAACATGTCCAAACACTCTCAGTCACCCTGTCTTTGACAAAGAGGCCAAACAACCTCACTGGAAGAAAGATAGCCTCTTTCATAAATGGTGCTGGAAAAACTGGCTCTCCACATGCTGAAGATTAAAACTAGACCCGTATCTTTCCCCATGCACTAAGCTAAAATCAAAGTGGGTCAGAGATCTAAATATTAAAACAAATACTAAATCTGCTGGAAAATACAGTAGGTACAACTCTTGAAGATATAGGTGTAAGCAAAGACTTTATGAACAAAACACTAATTGCCTAGGAAATACCACAAAGAATCAACAACTGGGATCTAATCTTATTAAAAAGTTTTTGTACAGCAGAAGAAACTACCAACAGAATGAAGAGACAACCCACAGAATGGGAAAAATTTTTTGCCAGCTATTCCTCCAACAAAGGACTAACATCTCAAATATATAAAAACTCAAAAAAATCAGACCCCCCCAAATCTAAAGACCAAATTCAAAAGTGAGCAGCTGAAATGAACAGACACTTCTCAGATGAAGAGGTAGAAACAGCAAATAAACATATGAAAAAAATGTTCGAAATCACTGGTTATTCAAGAGATGCGAATTAAAACAACACTGAGATTCCCTCTCACTCCAGAAAGAATGACTGTCAAGAAATCAGCTAATAACAAATGCTGGAGGGGCTGTGGAGAAAAAGAAACCCTTCTGCACTGTTGGTGGGAGTGTAGACTGGTGCAGCCACTGTGGAAATCAGTGTGGAGATCCCTCAGGGAACTAGGACTAGAGGTTCCATTTGACCCAGCTATTCCCCTTCTTGGTATCTTTCCAAAAGAATTAAAACATCACACCAAAGCAATATATACACACCCATGTTTTTAGAGACACAGTTTGTAATAGCTAAATCTTGGAAACAGGCCAAATGCCCATCAGCAGCGGAATGGATAAAGAAAACATTTTTTATACAGTGGAGTACTACTCTGCCATAAAGAATGATAAGCTAGAGATATTTCTGGATAAATGGATGCATTTTGAGACCATACTCTTAAGTGAAATAAATCAGATACACATGTTTAAATACCACATTTTTTCCTCTGGTATGTGAAACTAAAAATGTAAATAAAGACTAAAATGTATTATATTGGGAAACGGAAGAAAGTGTTCAAATGGGAAGGGGAACAAGTGAGGGGGAAAGGAATAGACAAGAGAAATAAGGAATAGAAGGAAAAAATGGAAACAAAGCTTTTGTAAATAAGGAGGGAGTGAGGGGGAAGGGGAATGGGGAAAAAGTAGCAAAGTATGTCATGTACAGGTACAAAGCCCTTATGATGAATGTTATCACTATGTACATCTAAAATATACATTAAAATGAAATTTTAAAAAAAGTTTCTCAAAATCTTTTTGCCTACAGTATATGTAATTTTTATTTTTCTGATGGATTCTCAGTAAACCATCTCGTCTTTGGAACTCATGTTACTTTTGTCTTCAAGAAAATTTTATAGAGGGAGAAGTATAAAGTTTTCAAGTAGAGGGATATAGTGAGCCTAATCATGCATATGCCTGTATTGATTTTTCTATTTCATGAAGCAATATGTGAGTTAATTATTTTAGTTATACCTCCAGGAGATGAAATTTTGCTACCATTAATTTTAGGCATTTTTTAAAAAGATTTGCCTCATTCACCCACAATTTCATTCCTTATGTGCTTAATAAAAGACAATTTAAATTACATATAGTATATTTCAAAACTCCCAAACAAAGATCTTTTGTGTTCTATTTAATTTTTCTTTAGGTTTGATGCTGAATATAGAAAAGAAAGGCAAAAGAAGTTGTTTTTTATTTGAAATTGTTGGTAATGACTGGAAGTAAGTTGAAGGAGCTGGGTGTGATGAGACACACCTGCCATCCCAGCACTCAGGAGCCTGAGGCTGCAGGATTGCCAGTTTGAAGTCAGCTTGGGCTATATGGTGAGACCCTGTTTCAAAAAAGAATTTTCAAGTGTGGTTTGGCTTTTCTCTGTTTGTAGATTTATTCCTTCTTTCCCAAAGTTTAAACAAATTCAAGTGCTATTTTGTGTACTTTGAGATAAATATCAACCTATGTCTTTGTTTCAAAAAAGACTGTATATTTGCTTTAGTTACCAATTACTGTAATACTAATTTTACATGGCTAGAGAAACTGAGTATTGCCTTGCATGAAGAGAGGGTAATGATTTACCTATCGGTTAAGGAAAGAAAGGGATGGAGATATAAATGGAGTTCTTCATTGGAAACTGAAGAATTCAAAAAATAAAATCCAAGTAAGGTACTTATACCTTTTTCTGTATTAGGAATACTGTTAGAATAATCAAATCAGATAGGATTATTTATTTTGTGGGTAATTTTATTTTTTATAAGTACATGTTTGCATTACTTTTATTATTACATTCCTAGTGGGAATTTAGTAAATGTACATAACGCATCGTAATTCTTTTTTCATCTCCTTCCCTATTCTCCCCTCTATCTCTTAGTATAGCTCTCTTCCCAAAAGGGAAGAGAGCTATACTAAGCTCTCTGTTTCTTCTCTTCCTGTTTCCTATTATCTATGTTTTATTTTCCTCTTTATATTTTGGGTTTCTCATATAAGAGAAACCTATGTGGTATTTAAGTTGTGTGTCTGGATAATTTTAATACCACAAGTTTAGGTGCTTTATATAAAGATGAACATAAATAGTCACTTTCGGTAGCCTTGTATAAAATATGCTGCTTTAAGACTGATGGAATCTAAATTTCTTTTTATTAAAATAGAAAAAAAATATTTAAACCACAGAAAACCAAAGCTGTTATTGTTTTAGATGAAAGTAACAAAATCAGAGAGAGGAAGTTATTTAAAAGATAAGATAGAACATGGCTGTTTGGAGAACTACAAATAAGATCATGCTATTTCCATAGTTTTAAACATACAGGGTAACCTTAATTTTAAAATCCAGAAAATTCGAACATTTTATCCAGGGTAAATACTTTACTTGCTGAAAGTTATTTTTACCTGGGTTCTTGTCAAGTGAAAACATCACAGCAGCAGGTTCTGTTTGCTAGCTTTGGTGACCACCCCATGTATGTGGCCATGAAGCAATTATTGTAAATTCTTTTTCCCTCCTTATAGAGTGAATGCAAAGAATACATCGCAGCTTGGGGTACAATCTTCAGACTCAAAGAAAGATTCCTGAACTTGGATTACTGTCACAGTAAATGAGGAATCCTATGAGCTTGTCTGTCTGAAGCTTTTTTTTTTTTAATCCCCTTAAGTATGTATATAGCAAAGGACTCCTGCCATGGTGGTTTTACTGTAAGGGCAACAAGAAAAAGTCCACAGGATCTCTTTGTTTCTTGGCTGTTTCCCTTGGATAAATAAGGACCTGCTGCCTCAAAGGAATCTACTTATACATAAAGCCGAACTAGGACTTAGGGCTACAATCCTTTTAATTTTTTCTCATTTCTTTCCTTGTCTTATTTTATGATGTTTATCACCTCTTTCTTTGCTTAAAATTTTTTATAATCTGAATAGACATTGTTCAAAAGAAGACTTACAGATGAACAACAGGTATATGAAACGATATCCAATGTCATTAATCGTCAGAGAAATATAAATCAAAACCACAGTGAGGTGCTGTCTCATTCCAGTTAGAATGGCTGTTAGAAAGACAAAATATAACAGTGACAGTGAGGAAGCAGAGAAAAAGGAGCCCTTGCACACTATTGGTGGGAATGTATATTGTAATAGCCATTATGGAAAATAATATGGAGATTCCTCAAAAAACTATAGCATTACCATAAGACTCAACAATCTCATTACTGAGTATGTACACAAGGGAAATGAAATCAGTATGATGAAGAGGTATTCACACCCCCATGTTTACCGCAGCACTATTTACAATACCCAAGACACGGAATCAACCTGACCAATCAGCAGAGAATGGATAATGCAAATGTGGTATGTATATAATGGAACACTGTTGGCCATAAAAAGGATGAAATCGTATCATTTGCAACAACATGGATGAATCTGAATGTTAAATGTAAAGTGAAATAAGCCAGGCACAAAAAGATACTGTATGATCTTACTCATATAGGACTATTTAAAAAAATTTTTATGACTGCCCCATATATGTGGTATGGATGATTTGAGATGGAGGAAGTGGGGAGGAAGGGGAGGAAAAGTGGATGAAAAAAAGGAATTAAGATGTGTTACATACGTGTAGTAACTCCCCACAAGAAATGTAAATGTTATGTACTGCAAACATATACTAATAAAAATTAGATTTTTTAAAATGTGATTACCACAGACTGGAAAGGAAAGGTAGAGAAGGAAATGGGGAGAGTTGAACCTATGGGTGCAAAGTTACAGTTAGATAGGAGGAATAAGTTCTGGTGTTCTCTTGCATAATACAGTTAATGCATATTTCAAAGTAGCTGGAGGGGAATTTTAAATGTTCCCACCACAGAGATGGAAAGTTTTGGAGGTGATAGATATGCTGGTTATGCTGAGTTGATCATTATAAAATGTATACATGTCTCAAAACACCACATTAAACCTCATATATATACATATATATGCATGTATATGCATATATATGTGTATGTGTTTAAATAATGTATATGTGTATGTATATATAATCAATTAAAAATAAAACAAATTTAAGAGATAGTTTAGTAGTAGAGAATTTTAGACAGTATTAAATTCTAATGGACAAAATGCTGAAATGTAATACTGCATGTATATCTGAGCCACAAAGACCTCCTTTTCATAGGCAACTACTATTACCTGTTTCTGGTGTGCATTTCCAGAAATATGTGTATGGGAATTTATAAAAATAAATACATATAGTCTTTATAAAGAACACACCTACACATATGATACTGTTAATTACATGTTGATCTGTATCTTTCTTTGTGTCACATCTCAGATCATGTCACACTAGTACCTATAAAGCTGCCACATTTTTTAAAATCAAGCATGACGTTCTAATTTTATAGATGCCCTTGCAAATTACCTCATTTCTAACCTTTCAGTTGTTCTCAGGTTTTCGTACAAATTCTACTCTAATGGAAATCACTGTATGATAGTGATTTTATGTATATACAAGTATCTAGGAGCTATAGGTTAAAGTGGGCATTTTATTGGTTTTCTCTGTTATGATTTTACTCAGCTCATGTATTATTTCCTTCCCTTTCTTGTGCCTTGTTTTGTTTTCCTTTTTTAAAAATAGTTCTGGAGTTTTGTTTCAAGGCCTTCACAGTGAGCCACAATGTGCAGCCCTTTTTAAATTTTTTGTTTTGAGACAGAATTTCACTAAGTTTCTTAGTTGCCTGTTCTTGGCTCAAACTTGTAATCCTCTTGCCTCAGCTTCTGAGAGTGCTTGATTATAAGCATATGCCACTGTGCCCTGCTTGTTTTACTTTGTAAAATAGCAGTTTAGGTAATTGATTTTAAATCCCCCCCCTTTCTCTCTGACACTGATTTAGCTACATCTTAAAATTTTAATATACTGTGTTTTTATTAGTCCTTAGTTCAAAACACATTTTATAATTTCTTTGTGGTATCTTATTTCACCTGTATGTTACTTAGAAGTATTTTTCAATTGAAAATACTTGAGTCTTTTCTAGATTTTTTTTGTCATTGATTTCTAACTTGACTCTGTTTTAGTCACCACACAAACACTGTACAATCGCATCTTTTTAATTTATTAGGATTTATAAAAGTTTATTGAGATGCAGCATATAAATCGTTAAATGTTTTTTCTGTACTTGAAAAGCGTGTATTTTACAGTTTGTGAGTTTACTCTTGCAAAAATTTTAGTTCGATCAACTTAGTTGTTTATGTTTTCTGTCTCCCTCCCTCTCTCCCTTCCTTCCTTCCTTTCTTCCCTCTCTCCCCCCAACCATGCTGATCTATTCTGTTTCTATGTATTTGAGATACATTAGATTCCACATGGAAGTGAGGTCGTATTGTCAGACAATGTTTTTCATTCTGTTTCTGGCTTCTTTCATGGGACGCGCTGTCCTCTAAGTTTCATCCATATGTTAAAAATGGCAAAATATCCTTTAAGGTTGAATTTCACACACACACACACACACACATATTTATATATATTTATATATCACAATTTCTTCATTGGTACACTTGATGGCCTCTTCAGTTGTTTCCATATCTTGACTACAGTGAATAACACTTCAGAGAATTTGGGAATGAAGGTATCTTTACAAAGTGGCGATTTCATTTCCTTCAGGTGTTCTTCAGGTGACATTATGCTTACATCACATGTAACGTTGTAACCCCATCATTCTTTATGTTTTTATCATATACTTTCTCTTTACTATAAACTAACTGTACAATGTTTAAATAAATCAAGATATAAAAGAAGGTTTTTTTTATTTACTGAACATTTTTCATATATGATTCTCTTCATTGCTTGTATAGGTTTTTGTTTATATTTGGCATTTTCCCTTACCCTGAAGAACTTCCTTTAACATTTTTATAGTTCGTATTTTCTGGCCACAAATTCTCTAAGCTTTTGTCTGAGTTGTAAAATTATTAGGAAAATGTCTTGATCAAACAATAGATTTTAGACAATACTGTTGAAGCTTCCAGATTTCTGGAACCCAGTTTCCCTGCTTTCCTTACCCTCCTTTTCTCCTAAATCCCCTATAGGTCAAATGCTTCATTGATAAAGTATAAGATGACTGTACCATTAACCAGTTTGGAAAATGAGATTTTCGTTAACCTTTCCAGACTACTTTATTTCACTGCCTCTCCTCTTTTCATTGTGTCTTTACCAACCCACGTCAAATCAATGTAGGTGACCACTTAGGAAGACCCTTGTTTCATAATTATGAAGATTTTGTGTGATAGTTTCATTTATCTGATTTCACTTTTGGCCTTTGTGAGGGCGTGACAAAGCACTTTGCAAGACTAATGGAAGATTTTATTTATTTTTTTAACTTTTTGAAACATTTTCCACAGTTACTGAAATTTCTGTTTTTGCACAGAAGGGCGTAAAAGAAAGAAAAGTAAAGGATTTCAAGGTACACAGTATTCATTTCTTGCCTTTTTTTTTCTTTACATTTTAAGATGTTTTACCTCTTGCTGTTAATAAATAAGTTTAGCGGGAGTTTATACGCTCACCTGCACTACCCTTAGAGGACTGCTTTCTAACTGTCAGTCTTCTCTCACTTTACGTTCTATCCAGCAGCAGATCATGTCAGGTTTACCTCCAGAATGTATCCAAAATGTGACCACAGTTTTCCTCCACTGCTCCCCCTTCATGCTAGGAATTTTGATCTTTTAGCTGAACTTTTCCAATAGCCTTTTAACTGATTTCTAGTCTCATACCCTAAAAGTCTATTTACCACACAGGAACCAGGGTCATACTTTTGTAATCAATGTCAAAACATGTTACTTCTCCGTGCTCCACCCAGTGTGGTCCACCTCTCAATGTCCATCTACTTAAATCCTTGCTCACTCTTCTTTAGATACACTGGTCTCCTTGCTTTTCTTCAACATGCCAAGCATTTTCAGGGACTTATTCTTATTGTTTCCTTTGCGTGGAATATTCTCCAAGATATACTCCAAGATGTCCTCATCTCTATATTCAGATCTGCTCAAAGTCATGTCACAAAGCACCACTAAAGTAACAACTCTTGCCCTTTACCCTCTTGGTAGCATAGTCACTCTCTCTGCCTTTATCCCTAATGAAGAGAGATATTAAGAATATTATGCAGGGTAAGTGAGAATTTCCAACAGAAGTTCCTTTCTGATTATATATGAAGTGTACACATACTCTTTTTCGCATGTGCATTTTGTTTTTTAAGCAATTGTTTTACTACTTACTACACATTAAGAATTCTATCTTTGTGAGTCTGGCTTATTTCAACATCCTGGTCTCTAGATACCTCTGTTTGTCCTGTAAATGACAGAATTTCAGTTTTTCTTATGTCTAAGTAATACATATTCTGTTATGTATATATACCACATTTATCCATTCATCTGTTGATAGGCGCCTAGGCCAGTTCCATATCTTGTCTATTGTGAATTGTGCCACAATAAACATGGGTATGCAGGTATTCATATGGTATGCTGACTTTAATTTCTTTGGGTACATACCAAGGGGCAGGATAGCTGAATCAAATGGTAGCTCTATTTTTAGTTTTTTTTAAAAAAATCTTTTATCGGCACATGGTTTGATTATTTTTGACCCCTTGTCTTCTACCCTCTTCTCTCCCCTGTTCTCCTGATCTTTTTCCCATCTCCAAAAAATTGACCTCCCTGTTTTATACCACCTCTCCTTTATTTTATTGTCTAATTTATTTGATTTTTAGGTTTCTCTACTAAGAGAAACGTGATATTTAACCTTCAGTGGCTGACTTATTTTATTTAACATTATGATCTTAAATTCCATCTATTTTCCTACCAGTGACTCAAATTTATCCTTCTTTATGACTGAATAATACTCCATTTTGTATATATACCACATTTTCTTTATCCTTTTGTCTATTAATGAGCATCTAGGGTGCGTTCATAGTTTAGCTGTTATGAATTGTGCTACTATAAGCATGCATATGTATGTATCTTTTCCCCCACATCCCTACCAGCATTTATTGTTTGTTGTATTCTTGATGATTGCCATTCTCACTGGGACAAGATGGGATCTTAAGGTACTTTTTAATGGCATTTCCCTAATAGCTAAAAAATATTGAACATTTTTTTCATATACTTTTAGCTATTTGTACTTCTTTTGAGAAATTTCTAATTCATTTGCCCATTTATTGATTGGGGTATCTGATGTTTCTGTGTGAAGATTTTTGCTTTATATAGTCTAGATAGTAATCTTCAGTTGGAAGAGTAGGTGGTAAATATTTTCTCCCATTCTTTAGGCTATCTTTTCACTGTTAGTGGTTTCCTTTGCTGTGCAGAAATTTTTTCATTTGGTGTAGTTGCATTTGTTGATTCTTGCTATTATTTCCTGTGCTATTGGAATCCTGTGTTTGTCTGTACCTATGGCTTCAAGTGTTTCCCCTGTTTTCTTCTAGCAGTTTCAAAGTTTCAAATCTTATGCCTAGGTCTTTGATCTATTTTGAACTGATTTTCCTATAGGGTAAGAGGGATCTAATTTCAGTCTTCTACAAGTGGATATCCAGTTTTCCCAGTACTGTTTGCCAAAGAGGCTGGCTTTCCTAAAAAAAAAAAACAACAAAAAAAAACACCAAAACTCGTTTTCCAGAATCAGATGGCTATAGTTGCATAGGTTTGTTTCTTTGTCTTCAGTTGTATTCCACTGGTCTATGTGTCTATTTTTTGTGCCAGTATCATGTTGCTTTTGTTACTACAGCTTTGTAGGCTTTGTATTGTAATCCGAAATTGGGAATTGTGATGCCTCCAAATTTGCCTTCTTTTGCTTAAGATTGCTTTGGCTCTTGTGGCTCTTTTATGTTTCCATCAGAATTTTAAGAATCTGAATTCCATCTGAAATTTTTTTCTCGTTCTGTGAAGAATGTCGCTGGTATTTTGATGGGGATTGCATTGAATCTGTAGATTGCTTTTGGTAATATGGCCCTTTTGACAATATTTAGTCTGGCAGTTCATGAACATTGGGGGGTCCTTTCCGTTTTCTGTTGTGTTGTTCAATTTCTTTCTTTGATGTTTTGAGATTTGAATTGCAGAGGTCTTTCACCTCGTTTTGTTTTTTGTTTGTTTGGTTTTTTTGGTGCTGGGGTTCAAACTTGGGCCCTTGTACTCACTAGTCAAGCACTCTAACCACTGAGCTAAATCCCCAGCCCCTCACCTCCTTGATTAGATTGATTCCTAGATATTTTATTTTATTTGAAGCTATTGCACATGGAATTATTTTCGTGATTTCTTTCTCAGCCCTTCCAGTATTGGCATATAGTAAAATTATTGACTGAATGATGACTCTGTATCCTGCTACATTGCTAAATTAGCTTATCGGTTCTAAAAGTCTTTCTGTAGATTCTTTGGGATCTTCTAAGTCTGGGGTCATATCACCTGCAATCAAAGATAATTTCACTTCTTTTCTATTCACATCCCTTTTATTTTTTTCTCTTGCCTAATTACTGCCACTAAAATTCCAAAACCTACAGTGAATAAGAGTGGTGAAAGTAGACATCTTTACCTTGTTCCTCAGTATTAGAGTCTGCCTAATAATCGTGGATTCGCAGCTGAAAGATTGTAACTGAAGATTAAGTTGTGTAATTCCCTAGCGCTGGGGAGCCGTCTGTTCCTCACGTGGGGTCAGAGTAAGCTGGCTCGTTAAAGCAATGAGATTTAACTGTGTCTTTGTACATTTCTGTTTCCATATAATTCTACTTGCATTCACTGAGACACTCCTGTATTGTTTCAGCAAAGTCCTCTCTCTGCTAAGTCATTTCAAGGTACTTCAGTCACTTCTAACCAGGAGAGTCCTGACAGATACACTCATTTATAAGCAAGGCGGTCGTAGGAAATACAGGTGGGTATAGAATCCGCACCCTCACCCCACCTGCCCAAACCCAGAGTCTGTCTAGATCCAGACAGTGTTTATCCCTCTAATTAAACTATGAAGATACGCAAATTGATTAGTAGTTAAAAATACGTAGCAATTTTCATAAAAGCCATTTTCTTCAAACTCGGGATGGTTCAAATTTTTCTCTCTTGTTTGGTGTTCTTATGTCAGAGTAAGATTTCTGTGCTTTCATACAATGCAATGAAATCAGTAATAATAACATCTGGCTCTTTCTTGGAATAGAGAAAAGTTTTATGTAGTATGCATTGTGTCACGTGGATAAATGTTAGCCAGATCCTAAGGGAGAAAACTTTTATCACTGGCAGGGCAGCTGCCAGAGCTTCTCTTGTAATCAGCACTTTGTATTTAATGTTTAAAAATATTTGGCAGGCACATCAGAAGAAAGGCTGTAGATGTTACCATTAATTGGAATTTAAAAATTAATACAGTGAAACAGTGTTCTGGTTTTTACCCTTTTGCCATTGACCAGATAAAGAAAACCCAGATTTACTTGTCTTAGCTCTATCTTGTTTTTAAAGAAAATAGTGATATTAAAAAGAAATTATTTACTCTAAATGGTACTGTGTCTAGTTGTATTGTGGGATTTTTGTTTTCATGTGTGCATAATCTATCTACAGTAATATGTAGTGGACTTTTTTTTAATATGAAACCTCATTTCTAACAATCTCCATTTCTTCAAACAAAGCTGCTAGATGCAGGACATTTGACTACTCTTGTTTTTATTTGTGTTACGAAGCCCTTGCCACAGTCTCATGGAATTACAAATGAAATAGGAAAAGAATACAAACTATTATTGATAACTTACAAAATAAAATTAAAATTTTTCAGCTTTCCATTTAACTAAAGTCAAAACGTGTATTTTCTCTACCTTCAGAATTAGCTTGATGCTATCCCAAGGTGAATGTAGGTCTTGAGAAATGATTTTTTTTCACTTTTCTCTGAGGTTAATATTCTAAGCCAGGATTCTATGCTGCACACTGACAAAGTTCTTCCACTACTCTTGTTATTTCTAGTAAGACAGAGAGTCTAGAAAATGAACTAATCTTTTCCCAGGATATCTGTACAAGGATTCCACTAGTGGCACCAGTATGTTCTGTATAAAGATCCCTGTCTGCTGTTCCAGCCCCCCATACTTTCTTGAGGCCTCAATTTGAACAGTTCCTATTAGATTTGCGTCTGGAACCTTGAGAGTTTGGTGGGCACAATTATGAAAGTAGAGCGTTTTGATTCAGGCAGAACTGATTAAAATTATTATTCTTCCTCTTAATAGTTGTGTACTTGAGAAAATTATTTAAATTTTTAGTCTTATTTTTCTTATCTGCCACAAATGTTGTAATGAAGTATTGCACTAAATTGTCTTATACAGTCCCTAGCATTTATAGTTCCTTAGCATTCCTTAATAGTAATGCTCTCTGCTGGGTCTCATGATCTTACCATGTTTTTGTTGCTCCTCAGCTTTTTTCCACTGTACCCTGTGGAACTTGCTCTATGAGCCTATGCTACCTTATGTCCTTAGCCTTTTCACAGACTTACTCCTATAATTTTACATTTGGAGCTATCCCAAGAATATGACTACCTCTGCTTGCTTCATAAGTTAGAAACAACTTTGTGTTCTTTATTGTGCGTTCCTTATCCCTGGTACATTGATTGCTCAGTATTCTTCAGCTTCCTTTTGGCGGTTCATAATTCATCACTTCTCTATTCTCAGCTGAAAGTAATCTCCTGTTATACAACTACCTTTCAACAATATGACTATTCTTTCTCTGGTTGCCTTTTACCAATCTCCAAGTTACTCCTTCATATTAAATAAAAGCTCATACTGGATAGTCTTTTCCCCTAATCTCATATTACATTACTATTCTGGAAGTCACAACTGGGTTCAGTGGATCTGTCCTGCCTGATAACATAGTCACACACTTTCCTGACATTTTTAATGTCAGTTATATCCTGTGTCTTGCTAACCAACATGACTTCTACCCCTGAAATCTTATCTCTCTCCCATAATCTCCTATTCTTCGCGCTTACTCATGCATTTGTTTGATGGAATTAAGAATCCTAGTACTTTTGCCATTTAAATTCTCACAATTGAGCAAATTGTTCATCTTTCTTCCTTATTCATTGTTGGCCTTATGAATCAAAACTTGAGCAAGTTTCTTGTCATCTCACTGCATTGATTTCTTTTTAATCACTTCCATGCAGCAAATCTCCAAGGGTAAATCAATTTTGGTGACTATTATACTGCAGCAATTCTTGTGTTCCTGTTCACCCTCCTGTTTTCCAGAACAGAGCTTTGAAAGGTGCGGTCCCTGTATCAGATGCATCGCTATTACTGGAGTGCTTGTTAGAAATGCACATTTGTAGAACACATTCCACACTTACTGAATCATAAACTCTGGGGGTAGGTTATAGCATTTTGTGCTTCAATAAAGTCTCCATGCCCTTCTGATGCACACTAAAGTTTGAGAATCATTAAACATTTAATTTATAATTCTACTGCTTTTCTCAAACTCTTTCTGTATCCCTATTTATTGTTAGTGATGACTGGTTGTAGCTTTATAGAGAAAATAAATGCCAGTGGGTATGAGTTTCATCAACTTTGTCAATGCCAGATGCCCTGTGTGTGTGTGTGTGTGTGTGTGTGTGTGTGTGTGTTTGAAAGCTGAACAGTGTGTATAGGATAGCAGGAACTAAAGTAAGTAATATTTAAATGTGGAAATGGGCCAGTGTTTTTTGCTAGGCTGTTAAGAGTAGAGTTAGTGTAAAATGTAAACTAGGTTTAGCTTTTGTTGTTGCTTAAATTTTTAGAATTACCTTGTACTCGGGGTTAGTATTAGTTTGCCAGTTATTCTTTTTTTGTTTTCTTTGTTTTGTTTTTTGTTTTGTTTTGTTTTGTTTTTGTTGTTGTTTTCAATAATGCTGTTACTCCACTCTAGTCTTTAGTTCTTCCTTTTGTGCAGTGAGTTTCTTTTTGCTCCCCATCCCTGTATAGACTTTTTTCCCTTATGCTTGTTAGCCTAGTAGTAGGTGGCAAGTAGGATTTTCTGTTGTCCTGGTTCAAATTCAGTCTTGGTGTGGGAATTTTTCAGTGATTCTGCTCCTCACTAGCTTTGAGAGATCTTTAATGTTAGGGCTCCCGTGTAGTTTGCTGCTCTTCTCCTGTTGGTTTAAGTCTGATACATTGTGGGAGAAGGATCTTGGTGTTCCTGAAGCTATAATCACTTGCTTCCCCCAGGCCTGTACCAGTGAGGAAGCTTTCTCTTGCCTCCCTCCTTGTACCAAACTTATTTTATGAGCACTCGTGGTTGTTCATGGATACAATTTCCTTGAAAGTGTGGCTCCAAGAATTTTATGCTCTCATAGTAGCCCAGATCTGGCCTGTAGTAATTTGTTTAAAATGTTAACTCAATTCTTCCTCCTCCTTTCTTCCACTTTCTTTAAATTTCTTGTCCCAAGTGAGTCCTGACTTACATCTCACCTCTCCTTAGATACATTTGTCTGTCCTTAGCTTTCAGGTTAGTTTGTTTCCTGGTAACTTCAGTTCTATTAAGTGTGAAGGAAGTTATACCTTGTATACTATTTAGGTTTTTGTTTTGTTTTGTTTTGTTTTTTCTTGTTGCTTTGGGAGTGTTTCCTTATATCCTAAATGAAAACTATTTTTAAAGAATAATTTATTTATTTATCACTGCTCCATTGTATTCCATTTTCATTTGACCCTACTCATGACATTCTCTAATCCCCTGAAAGCTTACCAATAGCCTCTTTGAAATCTAATGGACTTTTTCAGGTTTTATCTGTTCTATCTCTCCAGTATAGATGTTACTATCAATTACTCCCACCTACCTTAAAATTGACAACCCATTCTGCTACTTTTATTGGATTTCTAGATGTTCCCTCTTAATTTTATTTTCCATTTTAAAACAAGAAACAAAATAATAAATTTCTTATTTCATATTATTAAAGTAATTTAATTATTAATATAAATAGTTTTTAGAACTCATAATGCCACCATTAGCAGAAAACAACCTCTATAAATGTTCTGTCTAAATGGCCAGTGGTTTTCGTAATGAAATCATATAAGCATATGTGTTCTTACATTTAGAAAAAAATATGTTTCATACTTTCATAAGTAGTTTTTTCATTAATGTTGTATCTTACGTTTCATTATTCATCTGAAATATGCATCATATAAATGTGTCATATAAATATGTCATAATATATTGGATTAGTTGCATAATTGGACATATAAATTGTTTTAAGTTTTTTGACAGAATTCAACAAAAACTTTCCTGTAGGTAAACATACTATGCATCTCTTATTGAATAGTTTTCTAAAAATGATATTGTTTAGTCAAATATAGTAAATAGTTTTTAAATTGTTTTTCTGTTTTATTTAATGTGTAATGAATAATTGGAGTTCTTGTAACAGCTTTACTGACATAATTCACTTGTATAGTTCATTTGAAGTATAAAAGTTAATGGTATATTAGTGTATTTATGGAGTTATGCAACCATCACTACAATTTTTGACATATATTGGTACATTGTCCATATATTGATCACATTTAACATGTTTGTTTTGTACCTGTACATGGTGTCTCTTGGTTCTCACCCCTTACCCTCCCCTCCCTTCTGTTCCCTCCATCCCTATTTACAGCAGGTTTATTTACAATTCTCCATGATTTCCCTTTCCCCTTTCTTTCCGTTTTTTCCCTTCCTGTTTTTCCCCCCTTCCCTCTTTCTGGTACTCCTCTCCTTTGTATATTATCTTCCTTTTATATGATATCCATTACACTACTTTGTCCTTATTTATAGTTATGGTTTCTCATATCAGAGAAACAATTCGATGTGTGGTCATGAGTGTCTGATTTATTTCGCTTAGTAGTATATTCTCAAGGAACATCCATTTATATACAAATGACTCTAGTTTATCCTTCTTTATGGCAGTGTAGTACTCCATTGTGTAGCAAAGCCACATCTTCTTTAGCCATTCATTGGTCATTGGGCATTTGGGTTGTTTCCAAGATCTAGCTATTACAAACTGCGCTGCTATAAACATGGTTGTGCATGTATCTCTGTGGTATGATGATTTTAACTCTTCTGGAATGATCCCCAGTAGGGGAATAGCTGGATCGAATGGAACCTCTAGTTCTAGTTTTTTGAGGAATCTCCATATTGATTTCCACAGTGGCTGGACCAGTCTGCATTCCCACCAACAGTGGAGGAGGGTTCCTTTCTCCCCACAGCCCCTCCAGCATTTGTTGTTGGT